>JAJIBD010025078.1:0-137500 GCA_021461705.1 Cryptotis parvus
AAAAAAAAAAAAAAAAAAAAAGAAATTGATCATCTAAGGATTCTATGATAGAGACAGGGCTGAGCCTGTGTTTAACACTCAAACTTGATATATTAACTGCTGCAAAATAGTAAAAATAAAAGCTTGTTGCACTAGAAAGTTCCATTTTTTTTCCTTCTTTTAAATTTTATATCACCATGAGATAGACAGTTACAATGCTGTACATGATTGGATTTCTGTCATAAAGTGTTCCAGCACCCATCCCTACAGCAGTGCACATTTCCCACTACCAATGTTCCCAGTTTCCCTCACTCACACCTGCCTCTATGGAAGAAACATAAGACAAATAACAAATTGTTCTAAATTTGTTTTCTGCACTTTCAAGGGAAATGCTTTGTATATTATAGGACTTTATAAGAGATAAAATAATATCTTACAATATTTAACAAAGCATGGAGTCAGAGTTCAGGAGGTAAGGAGGCTTGCATTATGTATGTATATAAACTAAAATTTATATATTTGCACGAGATAAGAGGCTACTACAAGAGTGTCCCAATCGCAGGGCAGAGACTGGCAAGCTACCCATGTCGTATTTGATATGCCAAAACCCAGTAATAATTATAGACGTCTTTTCCATGACATGAAGGAATGGTTTGTGGCTCTTCATGTTCCTGGAGTGAGCAGTTGCCCTTGGTCTACACCATTATGTGACAGGATGTATGAAGATGTTACTGGTGCCCGCTCGAGTAAATTGATGAACAAAGGGAAGACAAGTGATACAAGTGAAGGATTCTGTGAAGATCTAGGTGTCAAAAATAATATAGTGAATAGCAACCTGTATGTTTTAAAAGTACACATATGGAATAAAACCTGTGCCAAGTTGTTCACTTTTGTGTCTATTTTCTTTAAAATAACTGATTGTGTAGCATAGTAGGTAATAGGTTTGTGTTAAGACCAAGGTTTTTCATAAAACTTTTTTTGGGTCCAAAGTCAGGCTTTAGGCTAGTAATTTAGCCTCCTTGAAAGTTTCTTGGTTTAAAAAATGCAGAGTTGCAGAGTTATTAGCATACTTCCATTTGTGTAGGTCAAAACTCTTAGAATGTAGTAGGTACTCAATAAAGAAATAGCTATTATTGTAGGGATGAAAATATTCAATTAATATTACTGAAATAATAGTTTTGTAAGCTTTTTGTTTCTCAAGTATTTATCAAATCTAATTTTACAGTACATTTCCCTTCAGTTCCTGAAAGCACCATGGAAGCATTTGATATGACATGTACTTATTTTATGCCTTAATTTATTTGGCACAAGGGACTGGTCAAACCTTGCAGTTCTCAAAACTTACTCCTGACTCTGTGTTAAGGCATCACGTCTGGAGGTTCTTAAGGGACCCATATCCGGTGCTGGGGATCAAACCTAACTGAGATTAGTGCAAGGTAAGTACCCTACCTTTTGTACTATCTCTCTAGCTGGGCTTAAGTCTCATTATTCTGTAATATCTTACCATTAATTCTTTTTTTTATTAAGTATTTTATTATACCACCATGAGATATACAATTACAAAGATGTTCATATTTGGGTTTTAGTCCTACAGTGTTCCAGCACCCATCCCTCCACCAGTGCCCATTTCCCACCACCAATGTCCCCGGTTCCCTCCCCTCCCCCAGCCCGCCTCCATGGCAGGTTCTTTATTTCTTTCCCTTTCTCTCTCTCACTCTCTCTTTTCCTTCCCTTCCAGATTGCGGATTACAGAACATACATTAAAGGGTTGTCATATGTATCTTTTTGCCTGTATTCTTACCACAAATTCTTTAGAAAAGCTTTTTTTTTTTCTCTCAGTTTTTATTTTTTTTTTTAAAATTTTTTTTTTTTTACAATTACAAAGATATACAATTAAAAGTTCATGTTTGGGTTTTGGTCATGCAGTGTTCCAGCACCCATCCCTCCACCAGTGCCCATCTCCCACCACCAACGTCCCCGGTTCCCTCCCCCTCCCCCCAGCCCTCCTCCATGGCAGGTTCTTTATTTCTTTCCCTTTCTCTCTCTTTTCTCTTTTCCTTCCCTTCCAGACTATGGATTACAGAACATACATTCAAGGGTTGTCATGTGTACCCTTTTGCCTCTATTTAATGCTCAGTTCTAGGTTGGCATTAGTACACTCGACAATTGTTAGCACACTGTTCCATTTTCTGTCTTACCTAGTCTCTGACTCCCACACTTTTGTGATAATTTCCACCTTTGACAAGACCTCCTGATATATGTTTCACTTGACCTTGGATATTGGTATCATAATATGTACATATATATTTATGCCATGCAAATAAATGCAATCATTCTGTATCTGTCTCTCTCCTTCTGGCTAGTTTCACTCAACATAATCTCCATGTCCATCCATTTATAGGCAAATTTTATAACTTCATTTTTTCCTAACAGTTGCATAGTATTCCATTGTGTAGATGTACCAAAGCTTCTTTGATTTTCGGGCACTCTGGTTGCTTCCAGATTCTGGCTATTGTGAATAATGCTGCTATGAACATATAAGTAGGGATGGTGTTTCCACTGCGTATTTTTGGTTTCCTAGAGTAGATTCCCAGGAGTGGTATGGCTGGGTCAAATGGGAGTTCAATTTCTAGTCTTTGGAGGAATGTCCATATTGTTTTCCAGAAAGGCTGTACCAGCCAGCATTCCCACCAACAATGGAGGAGTGTCCCCCTTTCCCCATATCCACACCAGCACTTGTTGTTCTTGCCTTTTGAATATGTGCCAGTCTCTGTGATGTAAAGTGATATCTCATTGTTGTTTTGATTTGCATCTCTCTGATGATTAGTGATGATGAGCATTTTTAGAAAAGCTTTTATGTTAGTATTATTTGGGAGTATAAAATGAGGATATAGATAATATATACTTTATGTAAAAGTAATGTCTTAACTCTTGAAGACAAATGCTTCTAATGCACTGAATTATGTATATTCTTTATTATTTGCCCTTAGATACTTTAAATACTTAAAATGTCCTTGTTTCCAAAATTGATATAAAAATGAAACTAAGTGTGAATTTAGAAACTGTAGACTTCACATGTTTTATTTATATCAAAAATACCTTTTTTTATTTTTTTGCTTTTTGGATCACACTCAGCAATGCTCAGGCGTTATTCCTGGCTCTGCACTCAGGGAAATAATCCTGGAAGTGCTTGGAGGACCATATGGGATCAGGGAATTGAACCTGGGTTGGCTGCATGCAAAGCAAATGCTCTACCCACTGTGCTATCGCTCCAGCCCTATATCAAAAAATACTTTAAGACATTCAGTATAGGGGCTGGAGTGATAGGAAAGTAGGTAGGGCATTATAAGTCTTGCACCCATTGGACCTGGGTTCAATCCTCAGCATCCTATATGGTCTTCCGAGTAACCGCCAAAGTGATTTCTGAGTGCAGAGTCAGAAGTGACCCCTGAGCATTGCTGGGTGTGATCCAAAAAAAAAAAAAGACCAAACCCAAAACAGACATTCAGTATATTGCATTTTCCTTTGGTTGCAAAACTTACTAACTCTGGACTTCATGCCATTTGACATAAACTCAGTTTGTTGTGAAGAATATGTCATGAACCTTATTGTTACCACCTTAAACCTCAATATAGAGTCAGTTCCTTTGGCAAAAGGATTACTTTGTTAAGTCATCAAGATACGGAGGAGAGTGCATTTTATGTTTAGTCCAGGCTACATGGTAGGACTTTAAAAAATATTATTGAGATTCTATGACTTACAGTACTGTTAATGGTGGTTTCCCATGTACATAATTCCAACACCACACCCATCACTACCTGGCAGTACTTTGGCCGGCAGAGAAAGGAACAATTTCTGAACAATACATCGATTTTTTGTTTCCTGGATCTGGTAAAGTTTCTCTATAGCAGAGAAAGGTTTTTTTTTTGTGATAATTTTGTGCTCTGTGTGTCTTTGAACGTACTGTTCTCCTGTAGCACATCCTCATTGTGGCTTCACTGTCACGTTTTCCTCTCTGTGACATACATACACTCTGGTTTCCAAATTTTGTGCCTTCCTATGCCAACAGTTTATTTATTTATTCACTTAAATGTCTAAACACATGCCTGATATAGCCAGGTGAATGTGTTTCCAAAAGAATCTTTGAAATAGTTGATCCAGGAAATTTTGCAGTTTTATCGCTGATAGTCCCATTAGAATCTCTCTTTGGAACTATATAACACGAGTGTTATAACTATATATAGTATTATAATATAGTATTATAACTATAATATAGTATTATAACTATGATATAATATAGTATTATAACTATATAATACTAGGGTATGATTGTATAAATAGAATAATTTCAGTATATTTAATATTTCTATTCTGTATATAAAATACAATTTCTGATGTTTTATTATTATTTTTATATCTTTTGAGTTTTGCAAATATGTTTAATTTTTTTTCTTCCCTTCTTTTAAAAAAAGTTGTAGCACCAATTTGCCAAGTTGCTCATAATAGAGTTGTTTCAGGCATTCAGTATTCCAACACCAATCCCACCACCTATGTGCCCTTTCCTCCACCAGTGTCTCCAGTTTCCTACCTACTACCCAGCCTGCCCCATTGTAGACACAAATAAAGTCACTTTATATATAGCAAACATGATGTTTTCCATAAAGACGGAATACAAGTTTTTATTATGTAGAAAATAAAGAGAGACTCACAGACATGGGGGCAGAGCTGCTAACGGCTCTCCCTGTGCTCAGCCGCTCCACGAAGCTCCAGGGAGGAATGGCGGGTTCTAGCCCTGGCTCGTTACCCCAGCAGAGCCTGGCAAGATCCCCAGACGACCCCCACTCCATGAGGGGCCGCCATTTTCCACATCCTGGCTTCTCTCTCGTCAGAACTCCACCCAGCAGAAGAGCTAATCACAGCCTGGCTTGCGCCGGTTCATCAATAAATGCTGGAGATCAGAGGTGACTACAAGAGTATGGCACCCACACGGCAGAGCCTGGCAAGCTACCCGTGTCGTATTTGATATGTTAAATACCAGTAACAATTATAGACCTCATTCCATGACCTGATGGAATGGTTTGAGGCTCTTTATGTCCTGGAGCAAGCAGATGCCCTTGGGCTCTACTAGCATGAGACAGAACATATAGAGATGTTACAGGTGCCCGCTAGAGCAAATCGATGATGAAAGTGATAATACAGAATGAGTGGGAAAAATAACTCAGACTGTAACAATCAAAATTTGTTCAAATACATGATCAAATCAGCTTCTTTGCCTATAATACAGGACTAAAACTGGAAAATCAATAGTTGTGAAGATTTCTTAATTAATTCAGAATTCTACAAGTAATATTGACTACACTGTCTTTTTTTTTTTTTTGGCTTTTTTGGGGGGCAGTGTCTCACCCAGCAATGCTCAGGGGCTATTGGCTCTGCACTCAGGAATTACTCATGGTGTTGCTCAGGATACTATATGGGATGCCAGGGATAGAACCTGGGTTAGGCCTCATGCAAGGCCTTAACCACTGGACTACCGCTCTGTCTCCAGACTCCTTACTCAAAACCTATTTGAACATTTAAAAAAATGAAATATGTGGCTGGAGTGATAGTACAATGGGTAAGGAACTGACCCCAAGCTTACCAGGAATGATCCCCGAGTTCAGAGCTGGAAGTAAGCCCTAAGCTTACTATTTCCAGGTGTGGCCTCAGAAAATGAAAAAAATATGAAATGAGATTCTGTCACATGGTTTTTAATCAGAAACACCTTATCTATCACAAACATTTTATGTATTTACAAAGATGCATATGTGATGAACAAAACTTCAGAATATTGGGGATTTACTTATCTTTAGATTTTTTCCATTTCAGTGTACCATGTGTTCCCAAAGAGAGTCACCAAAGGTCCAGATTCAAACACTCTTAGAGCAAGCTCTGACTTTATTCCACAAAATGTACCACCTCTTTGTTAGGGTCAGTGCCTATGTTGATTTCTAATTCTTTTTTGGGGGTGTCACACCCAGCAATGCTCAGGGGTTACTCCTAGCTCTGCACTCAGGAATTACTCCTGGCGGTGCTCAGGGGACCATATGGGAAGCCAGGGTTCAAACCAAGGGTGGCTGTGTGCAAAGCAAATACCCTATCCGTTGTACTATCGCTCCGGCCCCTGATTTCTATTTCTGGACCATCTTTTGAAGATCACCAAATACAGAGGCCCTTTATTTATTTATTTTGTTTGTTTTTTTGGTCACACTTGGCAATGCTCAGGGGTTACTCCTGGCACTGCACTCAGAAATTACTCCTAGCAGTGCTTGGGGATGATATGGGATGCAGGGGATCAAACCCAGGTCATCCATGTGCAAGGAAAACATCCTACCCACTGTGCTGTCATCCTGGCCCTCTACAGGGGCCCTTTAACCCACGTTCATGGGACATGCTATTCCTGGACTTTAGACTAAAAACGCAGCTGCTTTACCTTCCAGTTTGAGCTTTAAGGTCAAGCAATACTCAAGGACTCACAACTTATCACTGTCTATCACATACTATCACCCTAGCATGAGTCTAGAGAAAGGAAAGAAAAATAAAATGAAGGAATAGGCAAAGACTTTACATATAACTAGTTTATTACAAGAATGTATTATCAAACTTTAGACAAATTATTTATTATTTTTTAATTTTTAATTTTATTATACCACTGTTAAATATACAATTACAAAACTGTTCGTGATTAGGTTTCAGTCATACAGTGTTCCAGCACCCATCCCTCCACTAGTGCACATTTTCCACCACAAATGTTCCCTGGTTCCCTCCCCTTTTCCCCCAACCTGCCTCTATGGCAGGTACTTTCTCTCTCTCTCTCTCTCTCTCTCTCTCTCTCTCTCTCTCTTTTCTTTCTCTTGCACATGTGGCTTGCAATACATACATTTAGAGGTTATTATGTATATCCCTTTGCCTACATTCAATACTCAGTTCTAGGTTGGTATTATCACTTCACCAATTATTAGCACAATTGTCCCTTCTCTGTCTTACCTAACCTCTGACTCCCACACAATTAGACAAATGATTTAAAAGTTCCCCATAATTTTGTCATCTTAGAACTATTTCATTGCACGATCATTCTCTTAGCTTGCATTTTAGACTGGCAATAATATTTACACACAAGTTTTGCTACCCTTTTTCTTTTTAAGCGAAAATTGTGTTTATCCTTTAGTCTTATTAATTATTGATGTGAAAAGTAGTATAATGCTTTCATGCCCTACACTGTATATTGTGTTTGACTATTAATACTAAGATCCTCAAATTCTAATCAGCAGAATCAAGCAAGAAATGAAAAGAATTTGATTTTCAATATATTTTCCTGGCTCCGAACCACTCTTAGTAAATGATCAGACCTCAAATAAAATACAAAAGACCATAAGGGAAAGAGTACTGGAAAAGAAATCAACTGGATAATCAAAACTTCGAGGGATAGAAACACATTTTAGCCATAGGTTTTGGATGAAAGTTCAGTGTGGGTTTTTTTTTCCTTTTTTGGGTCACATCTGGAAATGCTCAGGGGTTACTCTTGGGTCTGCACTCAGGAATTACTCCTGGCGATGCTTGGGGGACCATATGGGATGCTGGGGAGAGAACCCAGGTCTGGCTGCGTGCAAGGCAAATGCCCTACCCACTGTGCTATCACTCCGCCCAGCAGTGTGTTTTTTAAAGCCAGGGAAGAATGGCTGCAGTGCACTTTCTATAGTTATATCAACATTAGTCAATTTTAAGAAATTTTAATTGTGCTTATCATCTTGTTTCTCTTTTCTGTTCATTCCCTATGGGACTAAGTTAGTCCAGGTATGAACTACTGCTAAACCAAAACTAAATTAAATTGAGAATGTAGCTTTATGATTCAATGTTTTTTATATAGTAGTATAGTACATTATGAAATAGACTAATACGGATTTTCCTTAAGAAGGAAAGAGTAAACTTAGGGGTCTATATATCATACGCTTAAATACTTAAGTGTTATAAGATATGTTTTGTCTTCCTTTCTGTGACAAAGTCACTGTAAATATCCCCATTTTTATTTTTTTTTGCTTTTTTGGGTCACACCCATCAATACTCAGGGGTTACTCCTGACTCTGTGCTCAGTAATTACTCCTGGCAATGCTAAGGGGACCATATGGGATGCCAGGGATTGAACTCAAGTCAATTGCATACAAGGCAGACTCCCTACCCCTGTACTATCACTCCGGCCCCAGAGTCACTATAAAGATCTTGGTATCCACATTTGAGTTTAGAATTCTTGGAATTCTGGGTCACACCATTTGCAAAGGGAGAAAAGCCCCAGATCTCAGCTCAGGGCCTAACTCTGACTTACTTGTGATGTTTTATCAATCTCAAGCATGCTTAGATGAACACCCCAACCCACTGCAAACATGTGTCCCAGCTCTGTCCACATTGCTGCTTCAGCTTCTCAGGCCTTGGGCTCTGTATCCCAACAGAACAGTCAGCTGTGCTAGGAGGAGACCTTTACAGGACCATAGAGAAATCTGTGTGATGGGTTCCCAATTACACTTAAAAAGGAGAAAGAGTGACATAACTTCTGACCACAGCAGAGGGTGCCGGGAAGTGCGGCACTGAGGGCTATTAGCATTCGTGATAGCTGGTAGCTATTAGTATCAACACCTGACATTTGCAAGTACTAGAAGATTTTCAAGTGGAACGTAAAAAACTTTTAAGGAAAATACAAGAGGAAGTACAGTGTCAATGTGTTTTAGCCTAATATCCTTTCATCCATTTTTTTCTTTTGCTTGGGGCCTATTTCCAGCTCACGGTTCCCTCCAGTGGTTGTCAGGAGACCACGTTGTACTGGAGATGAAACTGGCCTCCCATGTGCTATGCATGCACTCTGTTCATTGAGCTCTTTCCAGCCGCCCTTTTGTTCTTAGGACGCAAAGAAATAACACACAAAAAGCCTTTGAGTCAGCCATTTATTAGACCCCAGAGTAATATATCTGTAGCCATTTCCTTTCTTTACTCCACTGTGAATTCCTCCTCATTGCACCTGTCATCTGCAGCCTATTAAGTCAAAAATGAAAGGCTCATAATGAGAGTGCTCTCAGCATCTGCTTTCGGAGCTGTCCCCAGTGCCCCCCACCTGCAATGATGGCACACTGAGATTGGCCGACCTCAGATCCGTTCATGAGAACCCTTGTATATGCGTGTAGATAGAAAGTATAGCAGCAGGTGGAGGAGTTGACTAAAAGAACATGCTTATTAGGACTGAAAATGTTCCTCCTCTTTCCAGCTTGGTCCTTCAAGTATGGGGGGTGGGCTCTGCCAAGCAGAAGATCCTCATGACTCACAAGCTTCCAGAGAAGAAATCCACATATGGCACCACCAACTGAGGTCACATTTTCCTCTACTAGCTTGAACATCACATTGTATTAGAGAGATAGAGGAATAGCAAGTTGCTAAGCACCAGGCAAAGAATGGGTTGAAATTCCAGTTTCTATGTGACACGTGCCCAAATAGCATCAGAAAGACACACAGAATTCTTGTGGTGGTGTGGCAGATGGTGAGGAGAAAGATGAGAGAGAGAGAGAGAGAGAGAGGAGTGTTTTGCAACTATGGAAACTTTCTGCTGTTCACCGGTCATGCAATGTGTGAAGCAGCATATCCTATTTTGTCCTATCTAGAACCGTACACCCTGTTATTACTCATAGAGGATAATAATCATCCACTATAAAAGTTCAATCCCAAGCTTGGCTGTAGAAGCTAAGTGTATCTCTGGGATGCAGAACTTAGAGCTGCTGAGGTTATCCACGGACAATGTCCCAGTTGCTTCTTTCCCAGCACCAGGTCTACAAATCATGGGACAACTACCGGCTGACCTGTTTGCTCTTTTCCTATCTAAGAAATAGATGTGGTTTGTGTTGTCAGCTGCAAATCCAACTTTTGAAATGCACTTATATGACTTCAACAGTGATGAATTTAATAACTTATCTCTCAGTGTCTGAAGGCTGGGAAACAGGGCAACGGATGGGCTCAGGGTCCTGCAGAGGTTCTCAAAAGGAAACAATCATGGAGCCAGATTGGGTGAGAGTCAGCTCAAGGCTCGTAACAGCGCGTCAGTCAGTACGGAGCTCGCTCAGATGAATGAGAGGAATGCACCCAACTGGTAGCTGACAGTCAGTTCCTCACAGGCTTTGGTCAGAGATCTCCTCAGTTCCTCACCAGGTGGACGCCTTCACAGGACATCATGGCGACTGGCTTCCCTCTGAGCAAGCGAAAAAGAAGGCAAGACAGAAGTCAGTCTTTTTGCAACCTAGCAGCACAAGTAACATCCCGCTTTTGCCATATTATGTTCATTAGAAATGACTCACTGAGTCAGCTCTACCTCAGTTGGAGGGAATTGTTACATGAGGGCATAATTTCAGATGACAGGAGTAACTCTCAGGAGCTGCCCACCACAGAACTCTACTTTTTGGTAGACACTTTTATTTTTATTTATTTATTTATTTATTTATTTTTTATTAGACTCGCAGACATGGGGCAGAGCTGCTACTGGCTCTCCCTGTGACCAGCTGCTCATGAGGCACCCGGGAGAGATGGTGGGTTATAGCCCTGACCCGCCACCCCAGCAGAGCCTCGCAACGAGCCAGACGACCCCCCCCACTCCATGAGGGCCTCCATTTTCCACATCCAGACTTCTCTCTCGTCAGACCTCCACCCAGCAGACCAGCCTATCAGCGCCCGGCTCATCGAAGTTCCACCCTGCAGCAGTCTTTCTTAAATCAGGCTCAGGTATGCCGGTCCAGAGACTCGCAGACATGGGGCAGAGCTGCTACTGGCTCTCCCTGTGACCAGCTGCTCATGAGGCACCTGGGAGGGATGGTGGGTTCTAGCCCTGGCTCACCACCCCAGCAGAGCCCTCGCAACGAGCCAGACGACCCCCACTCCATGAGGGGCCTCCATTTTCCACATCTGGACTTCTCTCTCGTCAGACCTCCACCCAGCAGACCAGCCTATCAGCGCCGGCTCGCGCGGCTGCTTGCGGCGCGCGGTTCATCAATAAATGCTGGATTTAGAGATGCCTACAAGAGTATGCTACCTGCACAGCAGAGCCTGGCAAGCTACCCGTGTTGTATTTGATATATATGCCAAATACCAGTAACAATTATAGACCTCATTCCGGAATGGATTGAGGCTCTTTATGTTCCTGGATCAAGCAGATGCCTTGGGCTCTACTAGCATGAGACAGGACATATGGAGATGTTACTGGGGCCTTCTCAAGCAAATCGATGATGAACGGGAAGACAGTGATACAGTGATTTATTATTATTATTATTTTTTGGGGGTCACACCCGGTGATGCTTAGGGGTTACTCCTGGCTCTGCACTCAGGAATTACTCCTGACGGTACTCGGGAGACCATATGGGATGCCGGGGATCGAGCCCGGGTCGGTTGCATGCAAGGCAAGCGTCCTACCTGCTGGATTATCTCTCCGGCCCCTGGTAGACACTTTTAAATGGAAAAGATTTCAGTATTACCACATCTCTGTTAAATTAATGCATGCAGCCCAGCTACAGACTTGCTATAATTATAGCGAGTTAGACCATTGTAGAATATCTTTTGAGTGTTTCTCTTACCTACATTTCCATCGTTTTTCATCCCATTTTTACTACAGGAGTAAAAGAAATGTTCTTGGTTACCAGAACAACCATAAAAATGACACATCTCAAAAAGAATTTTCCTTCTTATTCCAGTTCTTTCATTTCAGAGTGTGGAAACAGTGAGGAAATAATGTGCTCATGGAAATATAGCTTGGCACTAGTTGGGAGATCCCAAATAGGTTTTAGGGAACAGAATGGATTTAGGTGAGGGCCAGTTGTACTGACACTTCTGAGAGGACAAAACCATGAAGGGGATTAGGAAAAGCAGAACGAAAATCAAATAAGGAAAGGAAAGTGTACAAGATGAAAATAAGAGAGGGAATTAGACTAAGAGAAACAGGACTGAGAAAGAGTGAGACGAAAGGAAGAAGTATAATGACCGTAGGTACTTCTGAAATAGTGCCCTGACTTTCCAAAGAAGCTCCTTTATATTGTGACATTCTGGTGCACCCCTTGAAGAAGCAACTGAACTTCGTGTACGATCATTGAAAGGCAGAAGAGCACAGTGGTTAGACCAGTGGACTCATCAGTCCAAATGCCCAAACTTGAGACCCAACTCTGCCACCAGCGTTGTGACTTCTGGAAGATGTCCAACCCTTTGCCTCCTTTTCTAAAATGTAGTTGATAATTCAGTAGTTCACAGCACATGGGATGAGGTGATTTAGTAGATGTGAAGCGTTCAGTGTCACACGCATTGGAAACGATATTATTCGGAGTGAAAGGGACAAGGGATGTCTTATGCCCAGCCTCACCTAGTTCTGAGGAGGGAAGAAAGGGGGGTCAGAGGAGGGGGATGAGCCTGGAGGGAGCTAGTCACTGTGAGGAGGTGTGTTGTGCACGCGTATCCCCTGGCAATATACAGCCACGTCAGAATGCCTCATGCCTCACCAAGCAAATCGAATAGACTGTCCTCTTGCTCACTCAGGCATCCATTTAATCCTTTTTGAGATTATTCTTCTTGGCCCCTCTTGCTCCCTTCATCTCCGTTCTTCCCGCAGCAGCTGTTTGGTTTTCCCTGTCACTCAGCCTCTCCTGAGGCTAATCCTCAGCAACCCAGCACTATAATGCTTGAAGGAACAAGATTGTAACTGAAACCATATAAAATTTTTATGTCATTGAAAGTATATATATTATTTTAATTTTTGATGCTGTCACTGCTTCTCATTTCCTCCAGTGTTTTTCCTGCCTCTTTGTTCTTTTGATTCAAGCATATATTCATTCGGGCCGGAGTGTAGCACAGTGGGTAGGGCATTTGCCTTGCAAAGCGCCCACCAGGTTCAATCCCGGCATCCCATATGGTCCGTGGAGCACTGCCAGGAGTGATTCCTGAGTGCAGAGCCAGGAGTAACCCCTGAGCATCCCAGGGTGTGACCAAGAAAAATGGGTATATTCATTCAACAAACACCAAACAATTTTTTTTTTTCTTTTTGGGTCACACCCGGCAATGCTCAGGGGTTTCTCCTGGCTCTGCACTCAGGAATCACTCCTGGCGGTGCCCCGGGGACTATATGGGATGCCGGGATCGAACCCGGGCTGGCATGAGCCGCCGTGTGCAAGGCAACGCCCTACCCGCTGAGCTATCGCTCAGGCCTTTTTTTTGAAAACTTAATTTATTTTTGGGGGAAAGGGGTTTGGACCACATCGACAATGGTCAGCCAGTGCTCCTGACTTTTTGCACTCAGGAATCACTCCTGTTGGTTCCCAGGGGATCATATGGGATGCTGGGTATCAAACCCTGGCTTGACCACATGCAAGGCAAAAGTCCTCTCTGCTGTACTATTACTCCCGCCCCAGCACCAGACAATTTCAAACTAGAATTTGTGGAGTATATTGCCTGACACAAAGTACCCAAGCGGTACCCAATCAATATACCTTTGATTTCTAAGGAATCTCCATGGAACTGCACCCAGCAAGCCTCCATTCACCAAAGCTGCCCAGTGAAGATGCCAGCATTGCTCAGGGACCTCTAAGGCCACACCAGGCGATGACTGGGAGAACACATGGTGCTGGGACTCAAACCCAGTTTGGGCATGAGCTAGGCTCTCTCCTTCACTGATGTGCTATTTCCACCTCCAAATGTTATTGTCTACAAAACTCACAAGAACTTGGGAAAACTTTTGCCAGGAGTCAGCAAGACTTTGAGGACTAAATAAGAGTTTCATTTATTTCTTAATTTTGTTTTGGGGGCTATACCCAGAAGTGCTTAGGACATCTGTGCTTGGGGGGTCACTCCCATTGGAGGACAGTGGTGTCAAGGAGCAAGCTGGGGTTGGTCTCTGCAAGGCAAAGGCCTTTACCCCTACACTATCTTTCTAGTCCGAGAGTGTTTCAAAGATTAAAAAAAAAAAAAAAAAAGATGAAGGAATATCTAGATCGGAGAGTATCCAATGTGCAGACTTTGGGTTATGAAAATCCCTTTATTTGGACAGTGGAAATGTTAGGGAAAGATTGTGAAGGAAGATGCCAGGAGATCTGGAGTTTACCAGGATTCTCTTTCTCAGATCACTTCTAGTGGTGCGTGGAGGAAGGGGTGGCATATGCGGTGTTGGGAATCTAAACCAGGCAGTCGCATGCCCGGCAAGCACCTGACGCCACTGTTCCTGGCTGGCTCCTTCTTCATTTGGTGGTTTTTGGCTCACACCGGTGGTGCTCAAGGCTAACTCTTAGCTCTGTGATCTGGTTCATTCCTGGTAGCATCTGGGGGACCAAATGCTGTGCCAGTGATCAAATCCCCTTGGGCCCCAAGGAGGCAAGTGCCTACCTCTTGTATTATGTCTCCAGTGGACTCAGCCTTTTGTAACATATTCCAATCATCCTAGAACCGAGCCAGAGTTAGGTAGGGGGGTTCCACCACAGCTTTGTTGAAATAAACTAGAGAACCAACTGAAGGCAACAAGAACGCAGCATGGTGAGCGCTGTAGAAGGGCGCTGGGGTGGGAAGAAAGCAATGAAGCGCTGGAGAGCAGACTGGTATTTTAGCCTGTGGAGGGCCTGAGGCTGTGCGCAGTGCTCAGAATCTTAACATTTCCCAGGCTGGGGTGGGGTGCTGTGCAGTGGGGGACTCCACCTGAACTATCAGCCTACAGTGTGTTTTTGGTAAAATATGTCACATTTAAAAAATCAAAATCCATCCTCCTTCCTGCCACGGTGTATCTCAATTCTCCCACAACTTCCCCAAATCTGAAAAAAATAATCACATGGGAACCAATTCTATTCTCTGGGACTTGAAGAAGTGATACCTTGGACCAAGAGTCAGCATCCACCTTCCCATTGGGACTCCCAATTCTAAAGGTGGTTCGCCAAGAATGGTTTCAAAAACAATAATCTCAAATCCCAAATATCCCTCTCCCCCATTCACAACCAATCTAAATCATCCCAACTGGTGAGTTTCAAATGAAAAATATGTATATTTTTTTGCATTTTTGGGTCACACCCAGCGGTGCTCAGGGGTCAAACCTGTCTTGCACACAGGAATTACTCCTGGAGGTGCTCAAGGGGACCATATGGGATATCGGGCTCGAATCCCGGTCAACTGCATGCAAGGCAAAAAGCCCTACCCGCTGTACTATTGCTCTGGCCCCATAAATATTTTAAAATAATTTTTTCATTTGCCATAACTCTCAACAACTTTATTCTTAGATATTTACCCAAGATGAATCCCACAAACAGATCAATGTTCAAAGCAGCATTACTCAAAATAATCAGGAACTAGAAACAATACAAATATGTATCAGCAGGCAAGTAAATACATGATAGAGTAGAATACTACTATCACTAAAAAAGGAATAAAATGCATTCATACAACATGAGTTAACCACAAAAGCATAGATGTTGAAAGAAATAAGCCAAAAGCAAAGAAAGAAACTAGTACATACAGTGGCATTCTATTTACATGGAGTTCCAGGGTGATGGGAACATTAATTTAACTGAGAGTAACAAAAGAATTTCTAAACTGAAAAGGCATCATAACTTTTTAGGTTAATGTTTTAGGTCTATAATTATACGAAAGTATACAAATGTCAAAATTCACGTATTTGTACCCTTAAAGCAGGTGTACTTCATTATACATAAATTACCAAGAAGGGAAATTTTGCCTTCTGTAGAATGCTGTGGAACAGCGCAGGTCAAAATAAAATAAATTTTAATAAGGGTGGGGGAACCCAACCGATCTCCTATAGAAAAACCCGTACGCAAGAGGGTGACCTTTAAAAAAACACCCATTTTTCTGGAACATCTTCGTTAGTCAAATCGCAGCTAGTCCTAGGAACGCCCCCGCCCCCCGCGCCCCCTCCGCTGCTTCCCGGAGGACAGAGGCGGTGGGGAGCGGCCGCTCAGGTGAGGGGGCCACGTCGCGCCCCGGGGCGTCGGCGGCCGGAGCCCATTCGCTGGGACTGGCCGGGCGGGGCGGAGGCGGGGGCCGCCGGGAGCAGTGCGGGGCGCAGGGGCGGGAGGGAAGGAAAAGCGATCCGGGAGGCGGACGGGCGAGACGCAGGGCGGGCGCAGCGGCGGGGCGCGCGCGCGGCGGGGCCAGCCTCGCTTCTCCTGGGTCGCGGGCGGACGCGCGCCGCAGTCGGAGCCCGAGACGCGCGGGCGGAGGGGACATTGCAGGGGCCGCCGGGCCGTGGCTGACACACACCCCAGCGTCGTCCAGCACCAGCGACCTCGGTGCTCCCAAGCTCGCGGACCACCGGCTCCGGGGCCGAGCGGTGGGCGCGGCGCGAGAACGTGAGTAGCTCGGGGAGCGTGTGGCGGTGACAGTCCAGCTCCGGAGGACGCCGACTGCGGTGGCGGTGGGCGGTGGCGGGTGCTTGCTGGTACCCCGGCCGGGGCTTCGGCAGAGCGTGCCCGGACTGGCAGGGTCGCGCCAGCTGCTTCCCTACGCGGTCGCGGCGGGACGGACCTTGTGGCCAAGTCTCTGGGTCTCCGCAGGCCCCCGATAGAACCGCGGGCGGCGAGCGGGATAAAGGGGACGGACGCCGGGGGCGAACACCCTCGACTAACCCTGGTCCCGGGCCAGCCGCGGCCGGGCACCCCGCCCCTCCTTCCCGTCTGCCGGCAACTTCTGCGTCCGCGCCCCCGCGCTCTCCGCTCCGCGGGCCGGAGGCTTCTCGGTGGGCAGCTGGACAGAGAGAGGCTGCCGGGCTCGCCACTGCGGCTTCCCGGGCGTGGGCTTCGAGGACGCGGGGTGTCACCCACTTGCCGGCGGGGCGGGGAGAGAAGGTGCGGGGCTGGCGCGCACGGGCGAGGGCGCTTGCGGTCCCGGCGGACACATCTGGGCGTGGGCTTTGTTCGCGGGCGCTTCCTCCCACCTGCGCCGAGCGCCTGGGACTCCCAGCTCCCTCTCGCCGCCCTGCAGAGAACTCTGGGGAATCCGCGGGGGGGGGGTATTCGGAAGGACCCGGGAGGCAGCGGGATTGGGGAGAAGGGGCTGGTGGTTTCCGGAGGCTTTGTGGGCCCTACAGGTGCGGCCCCCCGGGCGGTTTGTGTGTGTTTGTGTGTTAGGAGGGGGGGGAATCCCCGAGTCCTCGCCTATCCACAGAGGATGAGACTTCTCGAGGCTGGCCCTGCGGGTGTGAGGCTGGACCCCGCACACCTCCTTCTCTGTGCCGACTCCCAGCGGTGGGATCAGGCGCCGGATTCTCCGGGCGATGCGGTGCGGAGCCGGGAGTGACTGCGGGCGCGGGGAGCACCGCCGCAGCGGCCAGCGCCATCTGTGCGGCGCGTCGCCCTCGGCCCCCTCCACGGCGCGCTGGGGAGCGCGATCGCGTGCGGATCCCCACTGAGCGCCAGCGCAGCCTTTGCCAGTCCAGCTTTCCCAAAGACTGGCAGCGGTCGGCTGAGCCCCGGACTTGTCATCTCCCCGCGCGGGCTACCTCCGAGGCAGCCCGCGCTGCTGGAGAGGGTCTTTGGGTCTCTGCGACTGTGGAACAGGCCGCGCTGTCCGCTTCCTTCCCGGTTGCTTCCCCCTCCCGCCAGGCTCCCAGCTCGCCACCGCATGTAGATTCCCCTCCAGCACGCCCAGGGACCCCCCAGCGCCACTACCCGGAGCCGAGGGAGGGCGCCGACCGGTGGCGTCTTTCCCACCGCATTTCGCTCCTGCCTTCTTTTTTTTTCTTTTGCACTAGCTGCTCGGTGTCGAGGCTACATCCGGCGAGGAGCTGTCGATGCTTTGAGGAAAGTGTTCTTCCTTCACGATCCCTCCCAGGGTCAAGCACGGAGGTGCAGCTCTCTGAGACTCGGCCTTTACTTGCCCAAGGCCATTGCCCTAGAGGACGGGGGGGCGAGTTTAATGGGGTTGGAGGCCTTGGTTCTGTACCAGGCGCTCCCCCTGGGGCTGTCCTAGGTACGCAGTATCAGGGAATATAAACCTACTAACCTTGTGCCGGGACTGTTTCATGCTTACCATGCCCTGTTATTAAAAATATTGTAATAATAGTTCATGAGAGAATTAGACCTTCCGGGAAGTACTGGCATGGATTAAGACAATTGGTTACTTTCTACTTTAATGATAATGATAGTCAACGTTTTCCTTTGAGAGAGCTTCAGATGTGCTGGGCGTGTATCATTTGTTCCCGCTGTGTAGGTACGTGTACCATCTCGTTTAAGTTCCCGCATAACCTCATTCTAAAAATGGGGATTATAACGTACAGCCTAAATACTGTTCCTTTGATTGAAAAGAAAAAAGTTTTATTTTTAAGTTAAAGAGATGAGACTTTAAGTAACTTTTCCTAGGTATTTCCTAGAAAGTGGGATTAGCTTTTTTTTTTTTTAAACCCCTATATGCTACCATCCAAGGTTCTAAAAATGTGGTGTTTGGGAGATTTATCAGTTTTGGAAAGCCTGAAACGACCCAGTGTTCAAAAATCAAGGCCGTATTATAAATCTATTTAATTTTGACCCCTTCAGACCTCACAGTAGCAGGCAATATTGTAACTCAGTGAATTGTATTGTGGACTAGCCTTTTATTGCCTTGTATTACCCCTTGAATTCCTTTATATGTCCCTTTATTCCTGTTAGCTTTTAAGTACATGGCAGCTGTTAACCCAAAATCTAACCAATTACAATCACCGGACTGTTCTGACCAGAGCTCCCTGCTACTTGGGAGAGCCTGAGAGGTTCCTGGCACATCATGGAATTGGTGAAAACTTTTTTTTCTTTTTAAAAAAGGCAAATGTTTCCATTTGGCAGATGTTTCTGTTTCAGCTTCAGCCCCCAACCTCCTTTGTAAGCTCCTATGACTGCAGCAGATTTGCTCCTCAAATTAGATGTTCAGTTTGAATAGGACACTAACATAATCTTAGGAAATCATCTGATAACCTAAATATATGAGACTGTGGGCTGCCTTTACAAAGATGCTGCATGTTAAGTAATAGAAAGAAGAATTTGAAAGAAAGTGAATCAAGTGTTCTTGGATTAACTTTTTAGAACCATTGTAATTAATTAATTGGGAAAAAATGGATTCAGTTTGTATTCTTAGCCCTACTGACTCATGGTCTTCTTTCAACCTGCTTTTTATTTTATTATAGAAAAAAAAGTTGCTAAACATTTTTGCACAGTTCAGGAGTTTTAGATGTGTAAGAAAACACTATATCTAAACCTTTGGTTCATATTAGTTCAAAGGCCTCAGAGAGGTTCCCAAGCTTCTAATGCAGAGGAGTAGTAATGAAAACGTTGAATTGTAGGTCAGGGACCTTACACCATTGTATTTTGTTCTCAATGCAGTGATGGTAAATGAAAAGTGATCTTTGGTAGGTGGGAGCGAGAGATAGAGAAGAGAGAAAAGATATACAGAACCCGCCAAGTAGTTGGGGTGCGGGAGGGGGAGGGAGGTGGGGACATTGCTGATGGGAGATGGGTTCGGGTGGAGGGATGGGTGTTAGAACACTGTAGAACCAAAACTCGAGCATGAGCATATTGCAGTTGTATGTCTAAAAGTGGTGTATAAAATTAAAAAGAAATAAAAATCTAAAAAAAAAGAAAAGTCATCTTTGGAAATGGTGCTTCTTGTGAATCTTATATGATAATAACAAAGATGAGTGAATGCCTTGAAGCTCAAGTGACAGGGTTCTAAAAATGTCTATACCTGCAGGGGCTATTGTGATAGCACAGCAGATGGGGTGCTTGCCTTGCACAGGGCCTAGTCTGGCATGATCCCTGGCACCTCATGTTCCCCCAAAAACACCAGGTAGAATTCCTGAGTGCATAGCCAAGAGTAACACCCAAGCATTGCTGGATGTGGCACTCCAAACACAACAAGTCTATAACCAGCCCTTAGGTATTGTGTGTGATCAAAGAAGTTACTTAATGGAACCCCGTAAGAAACTTTTTCTTTTTTTTATTATGCCACTGTGAGATATACAGTTACAAAACTGTTCATAATTGGTTTCAGTCATACAGTGTTCAAGCACCCATATCTCCACCAGTGCATATTTCCCACCACCAATGTCCCCTGATTCCCTCCCTCCACCCCCAGACTGCGTCTATGGCAGGCGCTTTGCCTCTTCTCTCTCTCTCTCTCTCTCTCTCTCTGTCTCTCCCCCCTTTCATTTTCCTGGTTGAGGTACTTTGATTGATGCTTAAAGGTTTTTCTGAGTGCCTGCCTTACTGTCCTAAGAACTGAGGATACCGTGGTTAGAAAAGTAAGAGTTCTTGACTCCTAGGAGAATAATTGTAATTTATTGTCTGTGACTACATTCTTCTGCACTCACAGAATCCTTTTCACACAACACAAATTTGTAGCTTGATGAACTTGCACAGACAGAACACGGTTCTCAGCTCGGATGAAGAGCTTCCAAGAAAGCCTTCTCACGGATCCTCCTGGTCACTTCTTTCTCTCAGTGGCAAACCACTGACATTTTGAAAAGGTATGGCAAACCTTTTCCTGGTCTTCCTACCATGAAACCAGAGGTCTTTATCTTAGTTTTGATAGGCAAAACAAAATATCATAGACTGGTGACTTAAAGAAAATTGTTGTTGTTATTGTTGTGTTTTGCTTCTCTGGGGTAACTCCTCAGCAAGTACACCTGGCAGTGTTTGGGGGGACCATATGGCGTGCTGGGGATCAGATCCAGGTTGGCCCTGTGCAAGGCAAATGTCCTACCAACTGTACTATTATCAGACCCTAGATGTTCATTTTCTTATGATCTGAAGTCTGAAAACCTGAGATCAGTGCGCCAGCATAGTTGGGTTTGGATTCACTCCTCTTGCCTTGCAGAAGGCCAACTTTTCCCTCTATGTTCGCTTGCTCCCTTGTTTCTGTAAGCCTGTGCAGAGAGGTCTCTCCCCTCTTTCTGCTCTTATAAGGTCAACAATCCTTTCAGATCAAGACCCCATCAGTATTACCTCATTAACCTTAATTACCTTCTTCAACTTGTATGTTTGGATATGCCACATTGGGGGCTAGGGCTTCAGTCCGATGGGTTTGGCGGGATACAGTCCAGTCCATAGTGTTCTGATTCACTATTTCATTCCCCTTTGGAGTTTTAGTCCCATTTTCAAAGAAGAGTTTCCAGCTGAAAAGCACCTCAACATTTTTGTTTGTTTTTGAGCCATACCTGGAGATGCTGAGGGTGAAGGTTAGATACCTACTCCCAGTTATGCTCAGAAGTCACTCGCAGCAGTGTTTGGGACCCTGAAATACTAGGGTTCAAACCCAAGCCTCACTCAAGCAAAACTTGCACCCAGCCTGTTGAACTTTCTCAGGCCCCAGGTAACATCATCAAATAAACTATAGAGCTTCTAAAGTTTTCTCTAGGATGTTCTGTGAGTTTGTGTTCAAATGCTGCGTCTTTTAGCTACCGAAATCATTGGTGAAGATGAAGTGATTTGAAAATGATGGACCATTGCTAACTACATTTAGGTAATCTTTGAATTTCTACCCCCACTTGAAGCACCTCTGAACCTTCTGTCTAGTGAGGACTGAAGAGATGCTAAGGATCTCCTAGCATTGGCAACAATCCAGAGGCTTGTCTTATTTAACCTTTTTTCCCCCAGTGAAATGAAAAGCCCAGTTATTTTTAAAGTCTTTATTGGTCTCAGAGGCTCAAGTTTCTTTTCTTTCATTTTCTTTCTTTCTTTCCTTCCTTCTTTCCTCCCTTCCTTCCTTCCTTCCTTCCTTCCTTCCTTCCTTCCTTCCTTCCTTCCTTCCTTCCTTCCTTCTTTCCTTCCTTCCTTCCTATTTCTTTTCTTCCTATTTCTTTCTTCCTATTTCCTTCTTCCTTTTCTTTTTTGAAGACAGATTTTATTTGGACATTTTGAGGAAGGGGAAGGAGGGAGAGAAAGGAGTGATGTACTCAAGAGAGAATGCTAGCATCTCCAAAGGCAGAGAGGCTTGTCTTGGAATACACCCCAGTATTAGATACAAAAGCATGAAGGTACATATCTCCAGAAGGGAGATACAGGTGACGCCTGTGCTCGGGCACCATGTGCAGTTGGCCATGATGGGCACAAGCAGAACATGGGCTTGGCCACATACGTGCCAAGTTTCTAAGAAGGAGAAAATGTGCCAGGGGCCAGAAATGTAGTACAGTGAGTATAGGGTGCTTGCCCTGCACGCAGTCGACCCAGCATCAGTGAGACTCCTTAAGCACCACCAGAAGTGATCCCTGATCACAGAGCCAGGAGTAAGCCTTGAGCACTGCCAGATGTGGCCTGAAAACAACAATGGAGACAAGAAAATGTGCAAAAATAAACTGGTAGATGTTCATTTTTCCTTGCAGAATGTGGAGAGGGAAACATGGCTGCGGTTCCGTCTCCAGTTTTTTGCAACTGTATGTTTTTCAATATACTATTCCTGTATCACTGTATCACTGTCTTCCCGTTGTTCATCGATTTGCTTCGAGCGGGCCCCAGTAACATCTCCATATGTCCTTGTCTCATGCGAGTAGAGCCCAAGGGCATCTGCTTGCTCCAGGACATAAAGAGCCACAGTCCATTCCGAATGAGGTCTATAATTGTTACTGGTATTTGGCATATCAAATACAACACGGGTAGCTTGCCAGGCTCTGCCGTGCAGGTAACATACTCTTTGCGGTCGTCTCTAAGTCCAGCATTTAATGATGAACCGCGCCGCAAGCGGCCGCATGAGTCGGACTGTGATAGGCTGGTCTGCTGGGTGGAGTTCTGACGAGAGAGAAGTCCAGATGTGGAAAATGGAGGCCCTCATGGAGTGGGGGGGTCGCCTGGCTTGTTGCAAGGCTCTGCTGGGCTGGCGGGCCAGGGCTGGAACCCGCCATCTCTCCTGAGCTCCTTGTGAGCGGCTGGGCACAGGGAGAGCAAGTAGCAGCTCTGCCCCATGTCTGTCTCTCACTATTCCTGTATAGTAATAATAATATTAATAATATAATAATGATGATAGTTATTGTTGGATTATTAGTTATTTTTGGATTAATTAGTTATCATTGATTTGGGGCAGGGAGCCATACTTGCCATTTCTTTTGACTTACCTAGAGGGGTCTCGGAACCACGTGGTTCTAGGGATTGAACTGGGTCAGCTGCGTGGAAGGCAAGTGCCTTAGCCCTTGCACTATCTCTCTGCCTCTGTTTCAAACACTTTTTTTTTTTTGTAGTGGCCACATTCTGCAGTGCTCATAGAGAGGGCCTGGTGCCTCTGCAGGCTGTACTTGCCCCTAACGTGTGGGCTTGAAGATGTGGTGCTGCAGAGAATCTCATGCCAGGAGGCCGGGGCCCACCAGGGCTGTCAGGCCCTCACCCCAATCAGTGTCAGGAATGGAACTGGGACTATGCACGTGCCAAGGCTTCTACTCCACCCCTTTGAGCCTTATTCTTTTGCCCCTAATAAAGGAGGAAATACTTGCAGAAAATGTCATGGTTTTGCTAAACTTTTTAGGGGAACAAGGTTTTAGCCATTTTTAATTTAGTGACATTTAAAATTAAACATTATTGGGGCTGGAGTGATAGCCCAGCGGGTAGGGTGTTTGCCTTGCACGCGGCTGGCCCATGTCAGCCCAGGTTTGATCCCGGCATCCCATATGGTCCCCCGAGCACCGCCAGGAGTAATTCCTGAGTGCAAAGCCAGGAGTAACCCCTGAGCATTGCCGGGTGTGACCCAAAAAAGCAAAAAAAAAAAAAAAAAATTAAACATTATTTATGGCCATACCACCCTGAACATACCCAATCTCATTTAAAAATTAAACATTGGGGCCGGAGCGATAGCACAGTGGGTAGGATGTTTGTCTTTCATGCCGCTGACCCAAGTTTGATCCCCAGCATCACATATGGTCCACTGCATATGTGATGCTGCACATGTGATTACCACCAGGAGTAATTCCTGAGTGCAGAGCCCGGAGTAACCCCGGGCGTCTCTGGGTGTGACCCAAAAGGCAATAAACAAACAAACAAACAAACAAATAAACAAACATTGCTCTGCAACTGCTACCACTATCTGCAGAACATTTCTCCTCCTCTCAGACTGAACCTCTATATGCATTAGAGATAACTTCCTATTCCCCTGGACCCTTTGCAACCTCTGTTCTACTTTCTCTCTCTATGAATTTGACTAACCCATGCACTTCATAGAAGTGAAATCATACAGTATGTATCCTTTTGTGTCTGGCTTCTTTCGCTTAAAAGAAATGAGGCCTTTTTTTTTTGCTTTTTTGGGTCACTGCTGCCGCTGCCGGCAATGCTCAGGGGTTTCTCCCTGGCTTTGCACTAAGGAATTATTCCTGGAGGGACCATATGGGATGCCGGGATCGACCCAGGCCAGTACAGGCTGGCTGTGTGCAAGGCAAATGCCCTACCTGCTGGGCTATCGCTCCGCCCTCGTAATGAGGCCTTTAAGCCTCATTTAAGTGTCAAAATTGCCTTCCTGGGCCAGTGCGATAGTACAGCGGATAGGCAGTTGCCTTGCACATGGCCCACCTAGTTTCTATCCACAGCAACCCATAAGGTTCCCTGAGCACCGCCAGGAGTAATTCTGAGTGTAGAGCCAGAATTAACCTCTGAGCATCACCTGGTGTGACCAAAAGAGCCCTTCCCCCCAAAGAAAAAATTGCCTTCCTTAAAAATATGAATACTAACAATCCATTGCATATTACATATATATATCCATTGCATATTACATATATAGTCATTAAAATTCATTTATCTGATGATGTATAGTTGGACTCCTACTTTTTGGCTTTATGAATAGTGCTGTTATGATCATGGCAGTAGAAATGCCTTTTCTTATTTTTTTTTTTGGGTCACATCCAGCAATACTCGGATTATTCCTGGCTCTGCACTCAGGAATTACTCCTGGTGGTGCCGGAGACCATAAGAGATGCCGGGAATTGAACCGGGTGGACTGTGTGCAAGGCAAGCCCTACTCAGTAGACTATCACTCCGGCCCACAAATACCTTTTAAAGTCACTGCTTTTGATTCCTTTGGGTATGTATGTAAAAAAAATAATTGCTGGATCACATGGTAATTCTACTCAGTAGCTTTCGCAGAATCATTATTTCCTATAGCGGTTGCATCCTTTACAGCTTACAGAAAGTGCATAAAGGTTTTGATTTCTTCTCATTGTTCTCTACAGTTATTTTCTGTTGTCTTGATATTATCTGAATGTGAAGATCCATAAATACTACTATTTGTTTAGTTTTATTTGGGGACTACACTCAGTGGTGCTTTCGGGGCTTGCTGTTGGCTCTGTGCTCAGGAATCAGTCCTGATGGAGCTTGGTAGACCATATGTGGTGCCAGGAATCAAACCTGGGTTGGCTGCATGCAAGGTACGTGCCCTGCTTGCTATACTTTGGTCCCAGATATTAATTTATATACTATTTATTATTATTAATTATTATTACTTTGCTTTTATTTTTGGGTCACACCCGGCAGTGCTTAGAGGTTACTCCTGGCTCAGCACTCAGGAATTATTCCTGGTGGTACTCGGCGGACCATATGGGATGCTGGAAATCGAACCTGGGTTCGAACCCAGGTTGGCCTTATGCAAGGCAAATGTTCTAACCACTGTGCTATCGCTTCAGCCCCTTCATTATTATTTTTGGCATATAAATTAGTTTTATCTATTTTTATTTTTATCAAATTACCATGAGATACAGCTATAACGTTGTTCATTGTTGAGTTTCAGTCATACAATGTCCCACCACCCATCCTTTCACCAGTGCACATTTCCCACCACTCATGTCCCCAGTTTGTCTCCCACTCGCCGCCCCTTTTCCCCCAAGCCTGCCTCTATTACACTTTTCTTCTCTCTCTCTCTCACTCTCTCTCTCATTTTCCTTTTAGACACTATGGTTTGCAATATTGTTACTGAAAGCGTGTCGTGCACACCACTTTACCTTCTGTCAGCACTCAGTTTTTATCCAGTGATGATTTCCAACTGTCATTGTTAAAGTGGTCCCTTCTCTGTGCTAACTCCACTCCCGCCTTCCCCTTTGTGCAGGCCTCCAGGCTCCTGTTTCTATTGCATTAGGGTATTATTCACGTACTATGTTTTCCTTTATTAAAAAATCCCATAAATGAATGCAATAATTCTGTCTGTCCCTCATCGTCTGAGTCATCTCACTCAGCACGACACTCTTTAGGTCCATCCATGCATAAGCAAATTTCATGATTTCATTTTTCCTAACAGCTGTGTAATGTTCCACTGTGTAGATGTACCATAGTTTCTTTATCCCCACATCTATTCTCAGGTACTTGATTCTCATAATTTCCAGATTCCAGAGTTTCCATATTCTCACTATTGTGAATAATGGTGCAATGAATATAGGAAGGCATATAGAAAGGCCTTTCTGCAGTATACTTTTTGGGCCACTAGGCTATATCCCCAGAAGCTGTATTGCTGGATTGTATGAAAGCTTAGTTTCTAGTTTCTTGAGGAATGTCCATGTTGTTTTCCCATTGGCATTTCTACCAGCAGTGAATGAGAGTCCTTTCCTCTCTGCATCCACACCAGCACTGGTTGTTCTTCTTGATATGTGCCAGCCTGTGGCATGAGATTATATCATGTTGTTGTTTTCATTTGCATCTCCCTGATAACTAGTGATGTGGAGCACTGTTTCATGTGCCTTTGGCCATTACATTTCTACTTTGAGGAAATTTTGGCTCATCTCTTCTCCCCCATTTTTCGATGGGGTTGAATCCTTTTTCCTATAAAGTTCTACCAGTGCCTTGTATATATTGGATATTAACTCCTTATCAGATGAGCGTTGGATAACTTATACTGTTTATTATTAACAAGTAATTCCCATTACTGCCTTAGTTGGTCTAACTTTATATTTACAATGCTGCGGTTCAACTCAGGTGTCTAACCTACATAATAAGTATGCATTTTACACTGTACCACATCCTTGCCTTTGGTTTAACTTATTAATAAGGAGATGTACAGTTTATAAAAGTTGACACATACTTCCAAAAATATGAAAGAGATGCTGTAGAAATGTGCTTCATAGGTAGTCCTGTATTAGTATTGGTCACTTATATCCACTCATTCTGAACAGAAATTGAATTAGACTCTGATATCTGTAGCACACTTAGGCCAAATGATTTTACTATTAAAATAGGTTGAATGATTTGATTTTACTGGGAAAAACTGACATTATCATTATCATTTAAACTCAAACTGAGCAGATTTGCCTCTTGTACAGTGTGAACAGAGAGGGATACCCTATGTTGACTACTTATGGATACGCTGGGCTTGTCGATTCCAGTTCTGCATCAGCCATTTCTCCCACCAGTGAATTTTTTAAGATGACAGCATAAACCCTCACCACCCAATTATAATTGCTTAGCTGATTTAATAAAAAAATGTAGTGTCAAGTTAATTGACCTATTTTATTGACTGCAGGATTGGAATTTCAAATTAGAAAAAAGGCAATTTTAAAAATTATGATGAAGGATTCCCCAAGTGACCAAACTAGTGAATATAAGAAATGCCTGTGGTAAAAAGAATGAGTTTATCATCGACTACACATACTGTCCAGAGGGCTTACTCAGTTAGAAAACAGGAATGACAAATCTGGTCTTCTGTGTCTTCTCCTTTCCTTTCATATTGGCTCTTCAATAGATCTGGGAATGAGAATGAAGTATCAGTAAAAAAAAATAGTTACTTTCAACACTTTTTTTTTTTTTTTTTGCTTTTTTAGGTCACCCCTGGCTCTGCACTCAGAGCTCGGGGGGACAATATGGGATGCCAGGTAATCGAACCCAGGTCGGCCGCAGTGCTATCACTCCAGCCCCAACACTTTTTTTTAAAAAGTAAAAGATAATGGGAAAGACTCGAAAGGATATGTTGACTATGTACATTAAAATGTATTCAGATTTTTATGATGCACATGGAATATTGGTTTAAAGCCCACTGTAACTAGAAAAATAAATTCCCAGGGCAATCTGAGGGAATCCTGTAGGAGGTCTTCCACTGTGTAATATGCAGTGAATTTGATTTATCTTTCTCAAGTGGGCTGAGAGCATTCAAAAAATTCAGTATATGTATTCATTATGTAGTGATCTTTTCCTCCAAATTTCTGCTTTAAAGCTAATTTCATGCCACTTTTAGATGCCCTTGGCATTTGAACACTATGGTTTCTGGACACATTTTTGACGAACATTATAAACCCATGTTAAACACTATTCACGGTCTCTCTCTCTCTCTCAAGAAAAAGGGAAAGGAAAAAGTACTAATCTTCCATTAATTATGCCTTAAGGTGAAAATGGACTGCCAAGAGAGTTTCATCCTGGAGGTTTGTGGTCTTTAAGGAAGGATGGCTTGAGCTAGTGTGCTGCTGCCTTCCAAAGCCTAGTGAGGCCTTTCAGTGCCTCACCTCAATAGAGAGCTGAGAGGACAAAGTGAACAAAGGAAGCCTGTTTTGCCTGCCCCACTTGCTGGGCTGTTGTCTTGGCCCTTTTCAGGGAAGGAGGGAGGGGGAGCTGGGTCAAAGTTGAAGAATACTGAAAAGGAATTCAAGCTTCATGTCGAAATTTGAATTATAGCTTCAGTTTGAGTGCCGAATAGGTTAGTTTGAATTGAAAATTTTTCTGAATCTGTGGAAGCTTTAGTGACAGATGGTGTCGGAACAAGGGACTTAGAGCTGGACAGTGTACTGCCATGCTGAGTGTCCAAGGGAGGCACTCGGTAAACATTTAGTTAACTGACAAAAGTTTAAAACTCTAGGAAGCGCAGTTTGATGCTGTATGCCACATGAAGACATTGGCGTGTATGAATTAAGGGGAGGCCCCTTCGTCTGGCATATACTCAAGTGTACTTGTCCCCCCTAATTGCATTGCAAATATTCTTCTCACTGTTCTGCAGCTTCTCCCTGCCTCCTTCCCCCCCCCAAGTATCTAGATGAATACATGCTGAAATGTCCAATCAATTTTTCTGGTAAAGTCATTACAGTATAAAATGCTCCTAAAATATGACTTAGCAATGTTATTTTTCCCCCAGTTGAGTATATTTGTGAAGAGATTGCAGCTTTCTACCTCAAGTGGGAGTCCTTTACTATTATTTGTATTTTTGCTATTAAAGTTTTTAATGTAGCACATGGTTTTCATTAGTTTTTGTAGACAGCTTCTGATTTAAAACATTTTAGGAGAAGGTAGTTGTGTGTGTAGCTAGAATAACAAACAGCTACTATAGGGAAGTAGGGGTACTAAAATGTCAGTGAAATAAAAACAAGTAATTTGGGGGTAATATGAATGCTTCTTGGGGTTCTCTAAATCTACATTTGGAATACTCTTTGTTTTGCTATCTTTCACTATTTAAATAGCTTGATCACCTAGTTTTATTAGTCTAGTATGCATAAATAAAAGATCATTTTTCAAAAAAACTTAATATTGTCACATGAATATTTCTGCTTGTAGGGAAATTACATTGTCATGGGTGTAATCCAACAAAATAGTTTAAAAATAGATATTAAAAATAGGAATCCTAAAGTAGGAATTATGAAATACTGCTATAGTAAATAAAGTAACTTTGGAATTGGTTACATAACATATCATGGTTCATAATTTACATAAATCACAGATTTTTGATATATCTCAAATTTTAAGACCCTAGCATTTTAATAGGTTGAGTAGGGTTTTTACAGCTCCTTGTCTGTATGTTTCTAGTAGGAATTCTCTTGTTGCAAGATCATAGTGGAAGGTAAATATATCAAGGGTTTTATTGCTGTCTTTGAACTATGAGGGGATTCATTAAACAGCAGGGAGGGAGTTCATGGTCACATTCATTTTCTGGGACGGGCATTGAAAGAGTAGAGATGAGTTATTGTGAAGAATTTGGTGGAGGGAATGCTCATGTGGATAATAATAGTTGTGACATCCTAGAAAGATGTTATAGGGGCAGGAGTGAGAAATTTAAATGAGGAGAGAGAGAGTGAAGAACACAGGTACAGGTAATAAAATCTGAAAAAAAGAGAGAGGGCAAGTAAAATGTGTTTGTCTAACAGAGAATACATATAGGTATATATACATATATACATATATTTGGTGAGGCTACCCAGGCCCTGCAGGTGGCTGGAGGATAAGGCATGGCCCCTCTCAGGTGTTCTGGTCAATCCAAGGCCTGATGATGTGGCGCTACTGGAATTTTTCTGGCCACCTCATTGGTGCAGAGAAGCCTGGCAGTGACTGGGGATTAAATTGGAGTCATCTACATGTGAAGCATGTTCTTTAACCTCAGTATTCTCTCTGACCCTGCTTGAATTTTATAACATCCAAGATTTTATTGCAGCTCTTTAACTAATTAAGTAACTTGGTATCATACAATAGAAAGAACTCAGAGGGAAAAATGAATATGGCAATATATTTACTCTGAAAAATGCATTGAGGAAAAATTTGTTGTAAGCCAAAGCTAAAATTATTTCAGCATGATAGTAAATTTTTAAATCATATATTCTCTTCTCTTCAGTTATTTTGTTCATATGGTCACAGTGGGAGAAAGGTAGATATAAAAAAAAAGTGAATGTCTTAAATGAACCTCGAGAGAATGAATAAGATGCAGCGATTCTTCCGGAACCCACACTAGGCTGAATCAGTTGGGCACCTCAGAGGGGGTGGATGAGCCCTAGCACCTGCCCAAAAAGAGGCTGGGCAGCTAAAAACCTCCACACCCCATGATTACCACCATGCTCTCAGCTGGACTACACTACTCAGGACAAGCATCATCCAGAAATTAAATCTGTTGAAAAACTCATGGAGTCAGGAATGGGCTCCCTCCCTCCATCTCCCTGTGTTTTCAGAAGCCTTGGCAGTCATGCACATGTACAAAAATGCCACCCAGTTAAAAATTTAATTCCCACTGTTTCACCTTTTTAAAAAATGTTGGACTTCCTAGACCAATTTTTAAAAATGTTGGACTTCCTAAACCATGAGAAAAACTCTAAAACACCGATATACCAACAGTAGCATACCAGATTGGATAGGACGTAATGTAGAAGGCATTCAATCTCAATTAATGAAATATCAACACAGAAGGCTATAACAACATCTTGGTGTAATATATTAGACAAGGACTTAATAACTCCATGGTGAGATACACAATCTTCACTAATTTTCTTCTGAGGAAACATTTTTGATCATCTTTTAGCAAATTATAACAAGCAATATAAAGTAAATTGTTAAGGGCCTACTCTGGGGATATCTTAAGAAGTTGCTGGGAAAATTGGAGATACTGGTGATAAGAAGGTGCAGCAGTGGTGGGATTGGTGTTGGTTTATTGAATGTCTGTAATGAATCATCATGAACAACTTTGTAAACCACAGTGTTTATGTAAGGTGTAATGGGAAAATTAAACAAAAAAAGGTGGATGTGAACTCGCAAAACATTTGTCATTTTTAATTTTTTAAGGATTCTTTGTCATGCACAAGACTAAATAATTGAGTTCCTGTTATATATCAAAGTTCAATTTTATAACTAGTTTTCAGAGAAAATTAAATAAACTATTCTGTCTGCTGCAAGAGCATAATAGATACCAAGTGAAACTCAAGAAAATATCACTTGTATCACTTGTCCTCCCGTTGATCATTGATTTGCTGGAGCGGGCACCAGTAACATCTCCATACGTCCTGTCACATGCTAGTAGAGCCCAAGGGCATCTGTTTGCTCCAGGAACATAAAGAGCCTCAAACCATTACATCAGGTCATGGGAATGAGGTCTATAATTGTTACTGGTTGAATTTTATAGCATCCAAGATTTTATATATCAAATACGACATGGGTAGCTTGCCAGGTTCTGCCGTGCACTAAAATTTATAAATAAATATAAAGAGTCAAATGAGACTACTACATGCTGACAGCCTTAGCCCAAGCTAAATAAAAATCAGTAAGGAGGTGGGCAGAGCCTGGCAAGCTAGCCTTGTCGATTTGATATGCCCAAACCTGGTAACAATTATAGACTTCATTCCCATGACCTGACGGAATGATTTGAGGCTCTTCGTGTTCTTGGAGTGAGCAGATACCTTTGGGCTATACTAGCACATGACAGGACGTATGGAGATGTTACTGGTGCCTGCTCGAGCAAATCGATGAACAACAGGAAGACAAGTGAAGTGATACAAGTGAAAGAGGTGGGCATGTGTAAAGCTAAATAAAAATCAGTAAGGAGGTGGGCATGAGAAAATGAAGTTTCTCATTTTATGGGAATATTTGATACTTGGTAAAGATAATATTTAGAGAACAAGACTTTCATGATATCAAAGAGAAGCAGGAGATGAACTAGTCACTTAGGTAGTCCCCATATCTTTTGGGCCTTGCTCATTATAGGATTCTGTCACCTTCCCCCAGACTTTTGACTATAGAAATCTGGCTTGAACTGTTCTATGAGGAGACTTGAGCTCCTTTTCTTTTCTTTTTATTTTTTAAATCACTCACGATAGTGAATGTGTGACAATCTGCATATTTGATGAGCAAATGCATACAGTGGTGATAGAATGGATATACAACTATTGCAAAATACCAGTGTAATCTCAATGGAGAAAATGGAGGAATTTTTCTCTTAACCCTGGTTTGCAAATAGAGATGACGTCTAGGCCATGGTGAATCAAACATTCATAATATCATGGCTGGCTTCTGTCTGATTGTAATGTGCATGTTGCTTCTAAGTTAGGCACTTGAGCAGGCAGGTGAAATCATTCAATACAGAAGGGTACCATTTTTTCAAATTGCTGTTGAGGCCTCCTTAAATGACATCTTTGTAACCCCAAAGGTTTTCTCTATAATTTTCTTCCTTTGAACATGGCAGATGATTCAGGATTTGCACAAGGCTTTCCAGTTCCTTCACTTTGTGAAGCTGGTGCCTGTCGTTTCCCTCTGGAGGACTGTGGGTGACTGCGCACTGATTGAGTTAAGCACTTTCCCAGTTTGCTTTCCACCTTCTGAATTTGAAGAATTCAGAAGCCGGCTAACGCATGGACTGAAAAGAAAAGCGAAAGACTAATGTGTGAAATAGATTGGGAACACTCAGGCTGCAGCTTTAGAAACGAATTGTTTTCCCTCTTTGGTTGGTCATTCAGTACTCCTAGCGGTTTTCTTTATAGTCCAAAATGTGAGTTGAGTTTCAGTATGGTCTTTTCTAACTTGCTAGTAGCTTACAAGGAATGAGTGCAGAGCAGTGCTACCATATTGGAAAGATTGAGTTAAGATACATTTGCTTAAGTAAAAGTCTGTGAAATGTGTAATTAAATTTTCTTTAAAGAAATGTAGGTGTGCATCCTAGTAATGACTATATTGATTTTGAACAAGTGCAGTAATCTTAAGCTGCTGTCTGAAAGATTGATATCATTTTTTGATATTGCGTGTAGAACTCTTTCCAGAACATACCGAATTAGCCTTCATCAAATAATATATATGAAAATATAAGACTGGATCATTATAATAAAATAAAGCTATAATTTCAGGGGGCCGGAGCGATAGTCCAGCGGGTAGGGCGTTTGGCTTGCACGCAGCTGGTCCATGCCAGCCGGGATCGATCCCCGGCATCCCATATGGTCCCCGAGCACCGCCAGGAGTAATTCCTGAGTGCAGAGCCAGGAGTAGCCCCTGAGCATCGCTGGGTGTGACCCAAAAAACAAAAAAAAAGCTATAATTTCAGAAAATATTTTTCACTTGCCTTTAATGTTAGAAATTGTTCTGAAATTCTGTTTTTATTTCTAGCCATATGCATGTTTTTCAAGAGCCCAGTCAATATTTTTGTGTCAGTCATGAATACTGCAAGCAAATTTAGAAAAAGTCACATAGCTACTCCTGAAAATGGTGTGGAGGTTCCTAGAAAAATTAAAAATAAAACTATCACATGATCCTAAAATTCTACTTCTGACCATGCACGTAAAGGAAATGAAGATAGGATCTGAATTAAAAGTCTATAGTGCCTATCTAACAGATCCTGGCAAGCTACCCGTGTCGTATTTGATATGCCAAATACCAGTAACAATTATAGGCCTCATTCCCGTGACCTGATGGAATGGTTTGAGGCTCTTTATGTTCCTCGAGCAAGCAGGTGCCCTTGGGCTCTACTAGCATGAGACAGGACATATGGAGATGTTACTGGTGCCCACTCGAGCAAACTGATGATGAGCGGGAAGACAGTGATACAGTGATACTGAAACAAACAACCTGAGTCTTTTGTCAGTAGCTTAAGCATAAAGATGTGATATGTTTCAATGTTTATGCACAATATACTTATTTATTTAAATATTTTTAATTAACTAAATAACTGATTTACAAAGTTATTGATAGTTGAGTTTTAGTCATATACTACTTTAGCACTAATCCCACCATCAACTTCCTGTCCACCATTATTCCCATATACTGTCCCCAGCCTCATCCCCACTCCACCTGTCACCTTGATAGGTACATTACACTGCCATGGTGTTTGCAGCATAGATCTTATGTTTCAGTGCTGTTGTTATGTGTTTTGGATATATAGCTGCACTATTCTGCAACATTACCAGTATAAACTGAAGCCCAACCCCTGTTCACCCATTACTCTCTTCTTTACCCCCTTGATTTATTTCCTACTCTGTGCTACTCTCTAAACTCTGGGGTTGATCTAGGCTCCACCCCTTTTACTACAGTACATCTCCTCATTCAGTAGTCTGTATACCACAGATAAGTGAGATCATTCTGTGTTTGTCTTCTTCTGACTCAGTTCACTCAACATGCTGTCTTCCAATTTCCTTGCAATTGCATAGTATTCCATTGTGTATATATAACACATCTTCATAACCCATTCACCTGTTGTTGGACACCTAGACTGATTCCATGTCTTAGCTCATAGTAGAACATTCTTTAGCACTAGAAAGAAGGAATTGGGGGTTAGAATTGTCCTGGAGCATGTATTTGCATGAAAAGCCCCAGTTTTGATCATTGGCACTATATGATCCCACAAATAGCCCTTGATCTCTGTGGGTATGTGGTTCTAAAAAAAGAAAAAAAGAGGAAGAAGGAGGAGGAGGAAGAAGGAGGAGAAAGAGGAATGAGGAAGAAGGAAGAGAGAGGAGGAAGGAGGAAGAGGAGGAGGAGGAGAAGGAGGAGAAGAAATTCCTGTGGCAACATAGATGAGCCTTAAAAGCATACTAAATGAAATAAGTTAGACAGATAAAGACAATACAGGGCCGGAGGAATAGTCCAGCGGATAGGGGCGTTTGCCTTGCATGCGGCCTGCCTATGCCGCCCAGGTTTGATCCTCGGCATCCCATATGGTCCCTTGAGCACTGCCAGGAGTAATTCCTGAGTGCAGAGCCAGGAATAACCCCTGAACATTGCCGGTGTGACCCAAAAAGAAAAAATAAATAAATAAATAAATAAATTTGAAATTGTAAAAAAAAAAAAAAGACAATACTGTATCTGCCTTTTTTTTTTCCCTCTTCAAATACATGAACATCCCCACCAGTGCTTAAGGACTGGACACTTCTGGGTACAGCCCAGACAGATATTCTGGCCTAATTTTGCTGGAGGACACCAGGGTGACCCCTGGGTATATGCAGAACATATATGTGCTCCATCTTTCTGTTAGCTCTCTGTGTGTATCACTATTAAATGAAATAATTATAAGACTTAAAGTTACAGGAAAAGAGGGTAACCATGTGGTTGCCAGGGTCTGGAAAATGATTTCTCAGAAAAGCACTGAATCTGTGGTAACTTATTATAGCAGTCCTAGGAAATCAATGTAGAGTTTAGTAATATGGTTGACTATTTCTAAACCTATCTCTTTCCCTGCACCTCCCATAAAAGAAAGTCAGAAAATATAGCCTCCACACAGCTGTGTCTATATACCTAAATCTATATGTGTACCTGCCAATATCTATTTTTCGCATCATGAGAGTTTGCATGTGTAAATCCATTATTTAGAAAATTTCATACTTAAAGCACAGAAACACTGGGAACAGAAGGTAATTTAATCAGTTGGTTATTTTCTTTCTCTCTCTCTTTTTGTAATCATGTCAACTGCAACTTGGCTGCTTTCTCAAGTGTAAATTGTCATTACTTGGAAACTTCAGGGGTATATTTCCTTGAATCTCCCCATAAGTGCCTTTGCTATTTGCCCCTTGCCAATGTGAAGGTGTCCTTTGAATTGGAAAATGGAGTGGATGCTGACATTTGCTATATAGAAGAAAGCAAAGGCTGGGATTAGCTTCCAGACAACTTCATTGAGAATGCTACTTTAAATAGGGGTGGGATGAAGGAAGGCAGTTTAGGGAATTTTTCAGTTCACTTTAAGGGAACAGTACTGTCTTTTTTAAAGCTATGAGATTATCAAATGATTTTAATCAGCTTGACTATTCGCTTAAATACGTGGGAAATTATCAACCATTTTACCTGTTCTTTAATAATGATTGCCCACTTGGTGTGAATGTCCCCTTTTTGTTACCACCAGTGACAAAAATGGATGTTTGAGATGGTAAGCTCCTCTAGGGCCAATGACTCTAGCTGTTAATGTTGAGTGTACGCTGTTTAATGAGCTGCCAAATTCAAAGAAGCGCCCAATTATTTAAAATAGTACTAATGACATATTGTGGTAGGAAAGTTCTTGGAATGAGTGCCAAAGTCTTTACAACTCGCACTTTGTGTAAAATGGAATTGTTAATACCATTTTCACAATTCAATTTTCCAATTTGTTGCTTCCTCCTACTGATATTTTCCCCTTGTTCTGAATTTGAGTTTATTTATGATCCTGTCAGAAGGGACTAATGAAAACCAAGCAGCATCCAGCAGGGAATAATTTGGAATCATGGCTCTTCTAATTTTACAGGTCCTCTCTGTATCCTTTTACCATGAAAAGCAATGAAGTGAAAATTGATGAAGTGAAATGTCAGAGGCCCTACACAGAAGCCAAGGGCAGGCAGTGATTGTTTCTGGAAAAGACTACCTTCATGTAAAATCTTTAAATGGATCCTTTCAGTATTTGATCCGAAGGACAATTTTTTAAAGATTGTTTGAAACAGTTTTTGGAAGCACTGTAATAGTTACTGTTGAAAAAATTTATTCCCCACGTGTACCAAATTTGGGGGCCACGATTATAAGACACATTACTAGCTCTGAATCCTTTCTGTTATTTTGAATTGTTAGCCTAGGTTTTCTTACATTCCATTTTCTTACATTCCTCCTATCTTCGAATTTTATGTATCAGGCTAAGTGCTCCTTCTTTGCTGTTTTGGCCAAGCAGAATTCATCCTGGGGAAGCACTGACTGCCAGAGCAAGGGAAGTGAACTCTGGGTTAGGCATTGTCCAAGCTTAATGACATTCCTCCTCACTCCCTCTTCAGTCTCCTCTACAGTTAGGAATAGAGCCAGTGATGAATATATTGTCACACACCTGTGACTAAGAGCGCCTCCATCAAGGAATGGCAGAGTATCAGTTACTTGAAATGGATGACTCCTGGCAGCTGCTGCCTGTGAGCAACCAGGCTTTCGGCCCCGCGCCGACAGCTGCACATCATATCCTGCCATCGTACCCAGGCCCAGCGCCATCAGCAAAGGGCAGAGCCTGCTGACCCACACATTACTGCATGCACTGCAGTCCGCTTCTGAGAAAGTTTATAAGAGGCCTCTCTGCGTGTAAGAAGAGGAACTCACCATGACTTTACAACTTTTTACTGTTAATGGATAATAACAATCTGTGATTTTACTTGCTCAGTTGTATGGAGCTACTTACATGATTTATTTTTAATCTTCACAACAGCCTTTTATGTCAGAGGTCAGGAAATTTTCGGTAAAGGATAACGTGTAAATGATTTGACTTTGTTTAGTCAGTTTCTCCCCAAATCATTTTATACAGTATTATGTAAATGGACATATATTGTCCCCTTTTATGATAAAAGCAGATGAGCAGCCATATTTTGTCCAGGTGTCATAGTTTGCTGACTACAGCTGTATTCATAAAACCATGTTATGCTAATTAAAAGGTAATTGTTTTAAAAAATTGGTTCGGCATTCTATGTGTTATATAAAGTAAGATAATGTTGGCATATTACCAAGAAAGTTATTCATTTTCACAAAAAATCATGCAGAAGAGTTTCTTTCTTGTTTCATATAAAATCCTTAAATGGTAATTCTGGACAGTTTTATTTCCCAGGGTGGAGAGACCCTTTTTGTATTTTATTTCCATGGCAACGGCCAAGTTTCAGCTTGACAACAGCTAACGTACAAGATAGCCATCTAGTTGACATTGTTGAGCATCCCCTTGGGGGATCTGCAGTACTTCGTGGTGCTAAGAGAGCATCTCATGTAGAATTACACAGGCTTGCTCTGTTTTGTACATAAAGGTCTTATTTAAAGGACAAAGGTTCTCAGGGTAGACTAAAGTTAGAAAACATTAGGTTTCTACAGCAATCCAGCATGCATAAAGTACCATGCATGGCCTAACTTCAAAGACCTTTCTGGGATACCATGAAGAGCTCCAGAACCCACAGTTCCTGACCTCAGGGTGAGTGAAATCTTAGGATCTGAGCAGCTAGTAAAATGGAGGCTTCATGTGACCAAACATTGTTGTTTGTATTTTGTTTGAGGGTAGCTCAAAATGGAGCCACTCCCTGGTGGTGGGAAGTCAGAGAGAGGAAACTTGTTGGGAGGTAACCTTACTCTTTTTGGAAAACTACAGTCTTTTAATTCATTACTAAGAATCTAACAAAGGGATAAAATCCAGCTAGTGGAAAAGTTGACTGCTGTATTCCTGTGATGTAGAGACTGAGAGTTAATTAGTGTATCAAATTATAAAGGGAATGATTGATAAATGTGGAATATTTTTTTTCTGTTGAATCATTTTCTAGAACAGACAGTCCCTAATTTTGGGTGTGGGTTTTGGCTGCACCTAGCAGTTCTTAGGGCTTGCTATTGTGTTTGTGCTCAGGGGTCACTCCTGGTGGTGCTCAGAGGACTATATGCAGTGCTCTGGTGTACATAGGGGCAGGCATTGAACTACGGTTGTCTGTATGCAAGGCAAGTACCTCAACCACTGTGCTATTTCTCTGACCCTAGAAAAGATAGTCTAATAGTTCATTTAATGACGAGTAATTAAATTACTCGTCATTAAATGAACTAATTAAAAAAAGAAAGTACGATTAAGGACAACTTTTATTAAAGTACTGTTAAGGACAGCTTTGCTTTTTCTTGTTTGTTTTGGGACCACACCCAGCAGTGCTCAGTGTTTACTCCTGTTTATTCCTGTTTCTGTGCTCAGAGTTCACTCCTGATGATCATGTGGGGATTTGGGGACTGAACTTAGGTCAGCTATGTGCAAGGCAAGTATCCTGCCCACTCTACTGTCACTCTGCCCCAAGTTTTTGCTTTTCATGCCATTAAAAATATTTTTTTTAAATTTTTTTATTGAATCAGCACGTAATAGACCATTACAAAGCTGTTCATGATTGGGTTTCAGTCATACAGTGTTCCAACACCCATCCCTCCACCAGTGCACATTTCCCAACACCAATGTGACCAGTTTCCTTCCCACTCACCCTCCACAACCTGCCTCTATGGCTGGCAATTTTCTTCTGTCTCACTCTCTCCATTTGTGCATTGTGTTTTGCAAAACAAGACATTGATGGGTTATCATGTATATTCCTTTACCTACTTTCCATACTCAGTTCTAGTCCAGAGTTACTATTCCCAACTATTATTGTCAAACTGGTCCCTTCTCTATCTTGCCTACCCTCCACTCCCCACACCTTTGTGGTAGATTCCAACTCCAAACAGGTCCTCCTGGCTCGTTTTGCCATGGCATTTTTAAATAGCTTTATTTAAGTGTGATTTATGTATCATAACATTATCCATATTATGCCTAAATAATATTTTGTTGTTTTCATCTTGGGGCCACACCTAGTAATGCTTCTGCCTCTGAGCTCAAGAATTACTCTTATTAGTGCTTGGAGGACCATCTGAGATGCTAAGGACTGAACTCAGGTCAGCCACACGCTAAGGCAAGCATTCTATGTATTCTATCTACTGTACTCTCTCTCCAGCCCTATACTCAATGATTTTTAAGTCGCTTTATAAATTGTACTGCTGAGGTCAGCAAATTTCTAGGATGACCTTTGGATTCTTTCCTCTGGGACTGGAGCAATGGCCAACCCAGGCTCTACCCCCCAGCATCCTATATGGTCTTCCTGAGCACTGCCAGAAGTAATTCCTGAGTGCACAGCCAGGAGTAACCCCTGATCATCTCCTGGTGTGATCCAACCCACCCCCCCAAAAAAGGATTCTTTCCTCTGGTGAAATGACGTTTCATACCCTTTTCTAGCATCTAGCTTCTTAAACCCTGTATAAAGGTATGTTACTTTAAAATGTTTTGTTTCAAAACAAATTTTGTTTTTTTTTTTGGGGGCGGTCACACCTGGCAATGCTCATGGGTTACTCCTAGCTCTGTGCTCAGGAATTACACCTGGTAGTGCTCAGGGGACCATATGGGATGCTGTGGAGCGAACCTGGGTTGGCCGCGATACAAGGCAAACACCCTATCCACTGTACTATCGCTCTGGCCCCCACAGATTTCTTTTTGGTTGTCTGTAAGTGTTTCATTTATTACATTTCAATTTTATATAATGTAAAAGTTTGATGGGTGAAAAGGGGCCACACTTGGAAAGTATTTAGGAGCCCTGCTCTGGAGTATGTATGGAACCTACGATTTTGGCAAGCTGATACTCTTGTAATTGGGTCACATTATATATGTATTAAAGATAAAGGATGTTTTTGTAAAGGTGGTGTAGGCATCAAGTCATTAACTTTGAGGTAATGTAAAGGAAGATTATACTGGCTGAGTCCAATCAAGTATAAGCCCTTCAAGAGACTCTGGCAGCCATGTTATCAGTTGCTTATGGAAAAAGCTGTCAGTCCTTCAAGCACAAGGCGATGCGTTTGGATTTTTTTTGGGGGGTTGGGGATGGGGGAGGTGGAGGGTAAGCCACACTGGCAGTGCTTAGGGCTCTTCCAGGCTCTGTGCTTGGGTACTTGGGGGACTATATGTAGATCGGGAATTCAAATTGAGGTCACATGCATGGAAGGAGCTTATTTCCGGTGCTGTCTCTCTCACCCAAGGAACTGTGTTTTGTCAACAACTTTAGTGGACATGGAAGAGGATGGTGCTGAGTTGCAGATAAGAAAGCAGCTCAGCCTATACCTTGGTATCGTCAGGTCAGCCATGCCTGGATTCTGGCTTGAGAGAAACTGTGAACAAAATGTGTGTCATTTTATACCACATAAGAATCTAATGCAGCACCTACCATCATAGTCTAGTTTTGAACATTTTATCACACCTCAATTTTCCTTTATAATTAAGCTCTGATTCCTACCCCATGACAACTACTAATAGTCCTTTCTTCTCTACAGAGTTGCCTCTCTGGACATTGTTATTTGGGGGTGGGGAGTGGGACCCTTCCCCAGGAATCCTGACCCTTCTCTGTGATTCTTGGTCAAACATGCTGGGAATTCAAAGTGAGGACTTATGGACATGATACTGTGGTGCCAAGAATTACCCGTGACTCTCTGATGGTGTTTGGGAGGCCTCCTTGGCCACGACTGGAAGTGCTCCAAGCTTGTTCTCACTGATTCTGGGAGGACCATGTGGTGCTTGGGATCAAACTTGAGTCAGCTGCATGCAAGGCATGTGTTTTAATCGTTAGATGATGATGATGATGATGATGATGATGATGATAATGATGATTTTTTGCTCCTGGACACTATTGTGAATGGAAGGGTATAATCAAGAGAACAAGACTATCCAGAAAGTGATAATCTTGTTACCAGGAGTGGCTGTATGACATCAAGCAGTGTGACTAAGCAGATAGTGTGTTGTGCAGCGCTGCATGCAGTGTGTGTGTGTGTGTGTGTGTGTGTGCGTATTTGGGCCGTACCAGGCAGTGCTTAGAGTTTACTCCTAGCTCTATGCTCAAGAGTCACTCCTGTGACCCTCCTATATCACCCAGGAAGTCTCAGCCAGGAAAGGGCATCCAAGGACTGTTTGTGCATAGCCTTCTTTATCATTCACACAATTCACCAGATGGTACCTTTACAAAAAAAGGTATGGCATGTTTCACAATTTTGCATACTATGCTTACACAGGGGCCATGCCAATCTTCTCTATTTCCAGTTTTAGTATATGTGCTACCAAAGTGAGCATAGAATGGCACCTTTTTGTTTTTGCAACGTACTTGATGGTGCTTAGGAGCTATTTTTTTGCTCTGTGCTCAGAGACCATTCCTGGTGGTGCTCAAGGAAATGTATGTGGTGCTGGGAATCAAACCAAGGTCAGCTATATACAGTGCAAATGTCTTACTTCTATACTCTCTTGCTGGCCTGGCCCAGTATTTTGTTTCTTTAAGCCAGATGTGAACCTACAATGACATATCATAATCACCCAGTGTTTATTGCTGACCTTGGGGTTCACTTTTGGCATTGCATATTCTCTGATTTAGACAAGTATATCTTGCATTGATGTAAATTTATCATGGTAACACCATACAGAGTGCTTTTCATTATCCTAACACGTCTCTATGCATTTGCCTGTTCACCCTTCCTTTGCTCCAGGCAACTGCTGATCTTTTTATTGCCACTGTATTTGTGCTTTTCCCAGAGTTGGAATGATGCAGATTCCAACTCATATGTCATAGAGTTGGAATGATGCAGATTGACTTTTCAGATTGACTTCTTACTGTTATGAGTATGTATTTAACATTTCTCTGTTAGTCTTAAAGCTTATTATCTCATTTCAGTTCTTTTTTTAAATTTTTATTTATTTATTTATTTGTTTGTTTGTTTGTTTGTTTATTTATTTATTTATTTTGCTTTTTTTGGGTCACACCCAGCAACACTCTGGGGTTACTCCTGGCTCTGTACTCAGGAATTACTTCTGACGGTGCTCAGGGGACCTTATGGGATGCCGGGGATCGAACCCAGGCCGGCAAACGTGCGTGCAAGGCAAACGCCCAACCCCGCTGGGCTATTGCTCCGGCCCCTCATTTCAGTTTCATTGTTGAATATTTCATTGTTTAGGTGTACCACATGTAATTATTTCATTTACCTAATGAAAGACTTCTTGTGCCCCCTCCCAGATTTTGACAATTTGAAGCTTCTATAAATACATGTTTAAATATGTGTGGATTATAAGTTTTCAGCTCTGTTGGGTAAATATCAAGAAGTGCAGTTGTGTTAATTCTATAGTAAGAATGTTATTATTATTATTTTATTATTATTATTTTTGCTTTTTTGGGTCACACCCAGCAATGCTCAGGGGTTACTCCTGGCTCTTCGAGCAGGAATTACTCCTTGCGGTGCTCGAGGGACCATATGGGATGCCGGGATCGAACCCAGGTTGGCTGCGTACAAGGCAAACACCCTACCCACTGTGCTATCACTCTGGCCCCTATTATTATTTTTTTTAAGCATGTAGAAAAGTTGATTTTGTATCCATGAGACAAAGATTACTCAATGGGTTCTTCAATATTATGGAACAATACGTATAAAACAAATGACTAGACTCTTTTTTTTTTGACTAGACTCTTGAACCACCTTCCTGTCTGAGAGTAGCTCCTATCACCTCCTTCCTTCCCTTCTAACTTCCTACAGAAACTTGCAACTACCAGGCAACCTAATAATTGTCAGTTAAGGCAAGAAATTGCCAGGATTAGTGTTAAGCAGTTCAACTCACTGTAACTGAGTTACCATTATGTGATATCATGATTTACAAGGAATATATGTTTTGGACACTCAGATGACTGACATATTTCTCTTATATTCTTTATATATATATATATCATCATATATATATATATATCATATATATCATCATATATATATCATATATATATATATATATATCATCTATAGTTCTTCATTCACAAGTCCCATAGAATTTTCTATGTTGTAATAATAAAGTTTTCTCTTACTGATGAAGGAAGCTTTTGGTCAACACCTGAGGATGGGACTGGTGACCAGGAGAACATCGAGGTGAATGAGGGTTAGGGCTTCTAGTCCTAACCTCTGGCCTCCTGGGTTGAAAAAGAGCTAAAGGATGAATTCAGTTGCCTGTAGCCTGTGATTTTCTAATTCATGAAGCTCTATAGAAAGCTGAAAAGTTGGAGCTTAAAGAGCTTGGGGCTTTGAGGAAAATGTTTGCCTGGAGAGGGCATGGAAATTTGTGGCTTTCCCCCTTGCCTATTGCAGCTTTTCCAGTGTTTCTCTATTCTATCCTTTGTGGTATATTGATGATATAATGAGTAAGATTTCCTCAGTTCTGTGAGTCATTCTGGCAGATTTTTCAAAGCTGAAGAGAATATTCTGAGAATCCTTGAGCTGTATGACTGGTAGGGTAGAAGCACAGATAGTCTGTTTTCCACTGGCAACCTGAAGTCTGAGGAGGGGATTGTGGGAACTTCCAGTCTGTAACTGATTGATCCAAAGCACAGGTAATTGTGGGCTTCTGTTTGGCATCAGTAGTGGAGGACAGTATTGGGAGATTGAACCTTTGCTTGTGGAATTTGATTCTTTCTTTAAGCTGGTGAATTGAATTCTCAGACATCCTGGTGTTTAAGGATTACTCATTGATGTGGGAAATCTTTTTGGGATTGGATCCAGATAACCTGTACATTTCTCTTCTGCCTGTTAAGTTGGCTCACTTGACTCCAAATAGTACTTCAAAATTTGTATTTGGTGATATTACCTTGCCCGCATTTGTTCATGCATTTTATGATCCTATGAATTTAATGCTGCTATTGGACACTGTTTTTTTGACATGAACTATGAGTCATGATCAAAACTAAAGACAGCAGTCAATTGTTGAATGGTTGCCGCTGCTTTTGACCACATGTCACGCAAGGTCTGAATTTCCCCCAACACAATATGTATGTAACAAAAGGGTTGCTTATGTTGGCAGCCCAGTCAGACCCTGTGGCAGTGGAAGTAGCACAAGCTGTTGGAAAGAGCACTGGGCTAAGAGTCAGAAGACTTTGGCTGGAGTTCAGTCTGCCATGAATAACATGACCTTGGGCAAGTTGAACATTTTCCACATTGACAGAAACAATACTGCCCAGTCTCTTCAGGATTGTTGTTGAGATAAAATGAGATAATAGGTTGGAGTGCCTTAAGTAAAAGTGAAAATCAGTGGCAAATATTAGTGCTGTTTCTTATCTAATCATTCAGACTGTGTGCATGTATATGCCGCACACCTGTTATCTGACACATATGCCAGGAAAACCCCAGATGATCCATTGTCTGGACTCTGGATCCTCAGTGCAGTGGAGAGAGGAACCAACATGCACATTCTGGCAGTGCAGCAAGGTTGGGTGTTAGGGGTTTAGAGATTCAGCAGTTACCATGTGCACTTAGAGAATAGAAGTTGTTCAAGTAACTGTCTAGGGAACTTCTTGAATTCCTTACAGAGAAAGGACATTTTTTAGTTATTGGCTCTTAGAAAAGAAGAAGTCTTCTTGGTTGTAAAGGGGTGAGAGCATTCTAGCTGGTGGGACCAATAGGTTCAAAGACAGAAATGTTATTATGTATAATATTATTATCGAAAGTAATCCAACAGGGCCAGGAAGATAGCTCAGTGGTCAGAGGTGCATGTTTTGTCTATGCAACTGTCTTATTTTTTTTAATTTTTATTATTATTTTTTTTTTTGCTTTTTGGGTCACACCGGCAATGCTCAGGGGCTACTCCTGGCTCTGCACTCAGGAATTACTCCTGGCAGTGCTCGGGGGACCATATGGGATGCCGGGGATCGAACCCGGGCCAGCATGGGCCAGCCACGTGCAAGGCAAACACCCTACCCGCTGGGCTATTGCTCCGGCCCCCAACTGCCTTATTTTTAACTTTGAAACTGTATGGTTTCCCAGATACCACTGACCCCGACACCCTCTTCCTCTCAAGCACCACCGAGCAGGTCATATCTTCAGACCCTACCTTTGAACTATCTGACCCAGTTGTTTGTATATTGTCCAATTGGCCTGAGTCATGCTTTGGATACACTCCCCAAATTAGCAGATTTCATTATAAAATAAAAATGGTACTTTTTATATCTGAAGGATATGAAAACAGAAATTAGAATAATTTTTTTTAATTTTTTATTTTTACAATTACAAAGATATACAATTAAAAAGTTCATATTTGGGTTTTGGTCAGTGTTCCAGCACCCATCCCGCCACCAGTGCCCATCTCCCACCACCAACGTCCCTGGTTCCCTCCCCCTCCCCCAGTCCTCCTGCATGGTAGGTTTAGAAGAATATTTTTATCCCGTGTTCAGGGAGTATTAATTCACTCTAGTCAAAATATGAACTCAAGGGCTGGAGTGATAACACAGCGAATAGGACATTTGCCTTGTACATGGCCAACCAGGTTCCATTCCCAGCATCCCATATGGACCCCCTAGCACTACCAGAATAATTTCTGAGTGTAGAGCCAGGAGTAACCCTTGAGCATAGCCAGAGGTATGACCTAAAAAAGCCAAAAAAAAAAAAAAAAGGACTTATCCTGAATACCTCATAGCATAAGTTGAGATTAAAAACTGGTGGCATATGAATGCACAGAATACAACCTAACTGGTAAAAACATGAAATCATGTCTTTTGGGACAAGAATGGAAGGAACTTCAGGTGATTATGCTAAGTAAAATAACTAAGGAAGCATAAGACAATTATCATGTGGTTTCATTCATATGCTGAATATGAATTGCTAACACAAACAGCTTGGCAAGGAACAAACCCCACAACTAACTCCTAGACTTGTGAAAACTCTGGTGGTTATGGTAGGGAAGTAGGGATAGGAAAAAGGTGTGGAGGTCTTTGGATTGGAATTCTGATGGAGGAACTGGTGATAGTTATACACATAGAGAGGTATGAAGCTAAGATTACATAATATCATTGATAAACTGTTGGGGAAATCATTGATAAACTGTTGGGGAAAATGTGTAAAAAGAATTAATTTAATAGAATTAAAATACTAAAACAGATATTCATAAAGTCCTCATTTTCTATAGATCTGCCAAGAGCAGGGAAAGCAACAGTGGATAAAAATGAGCTCAGTGCCTGCCTACTTTTAGCTTGCTTTGTTCATCGTGACCACTACACTTCCTCTTGTAGTGGAAGCAAACATTTCTTGGCATTGCTTGTGCCTTCGATGTTTGTACTGACTACTCAAGGTCTGAAACCTTATTTCCCAGAGTCTACATGTTTGCCTTAATTCATTTTCCTACTCTTTTTCACATCTTTGTTCCAAAACCCACTTTTAAAGAGCCTACACCCAGTCCCTTATTAGTTGCAACTTAAAATGTTGTTGCTACTCTCTATCCCCCTATTCTGATGCCCCTTAACTTGTACTTGATTCATATTTCTTTTAAAAAAGTTATTTTACAAACACACACACTTGTTATTCTTTCACTCTTTTCCCATTAGTCTTTCTCATTTATGATGTTGCACATGACCAAGGGTTGCGCGTGACCTTGACTATGGTGCTTGCAGAGGATCGCACCTCAGGTTCTGGTGTGGCATCCTTGGTTGCTCCATTGAGGCTTTCAGTACTTTTGTTGGGGTGTTCTCCAGGGCTTCCACTCATAGCTGAAATACAGATGATTCAAGTGCTCATGGGGAGTGGGCTTGGGCCTGTCGCTGCAGACCTCACAACGTGCTCATCAGCAGTCACGGTCCCTAGCCACACTGCTCACACCTCTTTATGTTTCAGCACTCTTAGGGCATCATCCATTTTGGTGGTCTTATACAAACCTGGTTGTGGCACTAGGGATGACAGCAGAGCTGCCTGGCTTAAAGAGCTGTCAGGATCATCTGCAGTGCTGGCAGGAAAAGGGGGATTTGAACCCATCACCATCTGCTTGCAAGTCAGGTGCTTTAAGTCCCTACACTATTCCTCTGAGTTAGTTTTGGCACCTTTCCATAGTAGTTATCACCTTTTAAATACTGCATACCTTTCTTATTTTGTCACTCTCCCCCTCTTAAATTTTTGTTGATTGAATTAAAGGGAAAAGTGGTTGCTAAAAGGAATTTATGTGAGGAAATGATTGCTTCTTTTTAAAAAAATATTTTATTATACCACTGTGAGATATACAATTACAAAGATGTTCATAAGATGTTCATATTTGGGTTTCGGTCATACAGTGTTCCAGCACCCATCCCTCCACCAGTGCCCATCTCCCACCACCAACATCCCCGATTCCCTCCACCCCCCCCTAGCCTGCCTCTATGGCAGGTTCTTTATTTCTTTCTCTTTCTCTCTCTCTCTTTCTATTTTCCTTCCCTTCTAGATTGTGGATTACAATACATACATTAAGAAGTTGTCATGTGTATCTTTTGCCTGTAATGCTAAGTTCTAGGTTGGTATTAGCACTTTTGACAATTATTAGCACACTGTTCCATTCTCTGTCTTACCTAGCCTCTGACTCACACATGTTCGTGATAATTTCCACCTTTGACAAGACCTCCTGATCCATGTTTCGCCTGACCTTGGATATCGGTATCATAATATGTACATACATATTTATATCATGCAAATAAATGCAGTCATTCTATATCTGTCTCTCTCCTTCTGGCTTATTTCACTCAACATGATCCTTCCATGTCCATCCATTTATAGGCAAATTTCATAAGTTCATTTTTCCTAAAAGCTGTATAGTATTCCATTGTGTAGATGTACCAGTTTCTTTATCCAGTCATCAATTCTCGGGCACTCTGGTTGTTTCTAGATTCTGGCTATTGTGAATAATGCTGCTATGAACATAAAAGTAGGGATGGTGTTTGCGCTGCGTGTTTTTGGCTTTCCAGGGTATATTCCCAGGAGTGGTATGGCTGGGTCAAATGGGAGCTCAATTTCTAGTCTTTGGAGGAATGTCCATATTGTTTTCCAAAAATGCTGTACTAGTCGACATTCCCACCGACAATGGATGAGAGTACCCTTTTCCTTGCATTCATACCGATTGCTTCTTAAACAAGTATGCACCATCTTGGACAACTGATAATTTACTTTCTTGTGTGTGTTGAACCATTTTTAATTGTGAGTTGTGCTCTGTGTGATATGAGGAATAGGGAAATAATGCCTGGGAAATAATAGTTCTATAATGTAAATAGAGATTTTTAAAAAAAAATTTCCCTTTGGAAAGAGCATCAGCAAATGATAATAAGCAGTGTGATGTGATGTAATCTGATACCTAAGATAATAGTACTTTTATAATATGAAGAGGAATGCAAAATGAAAAATCTCATGGGAATAAAACAGATGAATTAGAAAATTATTATCCCTTCTAAAGGAAAGAAAATAAGTTTAAAATGCATCAGAGAACTCCATTTAAATACATAGAACTATTATGAATATGAAACCTTAGTAATGTTACTACCGAAGATAGAAAATTTTTTTGTCTTAAAGATTTTAAATGTTATTTAAACGAATACTGGATCAACTCGGATCTGCTTCAGAAAGCATATTCCTGTTTTGCTCCTTTTCAAAAAAAATTCAATCTTCATATTTAAACATAAAAAAATTGTGAGTTGTAGAAAACTACCAATGAAGAGAACAAGCCCATGTATTCCTTGTGTATGGAGATACATGTATTTGTAAAAGAAACATCGGTCAAAGAGATACCTCCGATGTGCACTCTCTGGTTTCATCTTTTCAATTCAAAATTTAAAAAAATTAAATGTTGGTAATTTAATTCTTATGAGATAGTGCTTATTTCCCTAGGCCCAGAGAGCAAAATTAAGTTTGCATGGAGTTTCTCTTTATAGTTTAGAGAATTGAGTTATTTAATGCTTCTTTGAATTCTGTTTCAAAAACGAAGATAGAATTTTACCTCCAACTGGCCTAGTAAAATTCAGTAATTTGGGTGGGCCTCTTGAGTAGTCCTCAAGAAGCCTGGGGCCCACTTCTGGAGATTCTTGGTCAGTTGGTGCTGGGTACTGGAGAACGGTCATTCACATGCGAGACATACTCCTTAACCTCTGCATACCCTCTCTCTCTCTCTCTCTCTCTCGCTGGCCCCATAATTTACTTTTTCACTCTGGATCAAGAATTACTATGTTAGAAAATAGGAATAGCACTAATTCTTTCATCTTGTCAAGAAATGTTTCATCTTCTACCAACAAAAAGAACCTGAAACACCAGGTATGAGTGCAGTGAGATAGATGTTTATGTATGAATAATTTCAAAGTCTGAAAGAAAAAAACTGTGCTATTTTAACATGCCTTTTGAACACAACATAAAATTATATTAATGTCAATTTTTCCATCAAAGTTATTATGTCTGATCAAATGCACTTTTACTCATAGAAGGTGACTCCTTTATGGTGAGCCTGTCATAGCGTGTAATGATCACATTATTTGGTTCTGTTTCATTTTCCATTTCTCTTTCTTTCTTTCTTTTGTCCAAAAACGTCAGCTCCTTTTCATTTGTAGCCTTTGTGAGTTTGTTGGCAAGAACGTGTAGCCTTTTCAGAAGCCAAAGGTCAAATGAACATAAAACCCTGCTTCTCCACCCTTTAGGCAACAGGACGGTCTACAAGCTTTTCCTCCCCATTATGACATTAAACTATGTGTCAAGAGAGACACAAAGAAGGCAAATGCTTTCATAAACGTTTGTTAGAATACTTATGCAAAATTGATAAGGCTATTCAATCAATTACTATTTATAAAACTAACTGCTTTAGACAAAATTTATTAAAGTTAAGTTTTCTTTTTCTTAAAAATGTGAATAAAACAGTGAATGGTTTTTCATAGCTATTATAGCATGGCATTATTGCATATATCAGAAGATAACTAAAGCTTTTGTGTCCTTTACTTTTGTTTCTGTAAAATTTTAGGATGTTTTGCTTTTGGGTTTATGTTGTCCTTTCTTTGGTGATAGCCATCCATCACAAAGCTCATTTGTCATCCATGACCCATGTCCCCTTTTTTATTAGGCACACTTAAGAAGGTCATGACTTTTAACTCGATGGTAAAGGGGACCATTTCATTGTCCTAATTTATATGTTGTGAGACCACAGGGGAGTCTTAAAATTTGATTGATGATTAACTACTCCAAGTGAAATATGTAGTAAAATAGTAAAGATTAGTAAATCTAGAACAAGATCAGATATAACTATGCCAAGCAATATTTCTAAGATTTATTGTTTAATTTTTAAATAATTAGTTTGATTGTCAGCAATTACTTTCTTGCTGGATAGAGAGTTGGCAAGCTTTTATGTTAGCAGTCTTTTCTTGCTGTAGAATAAAGGATTCCAAGAACTTGATCTCTTTTCAGGAAATACACATACTCAGAAAATGGTAGAATTAAGATATTTTGAGTAAGCAAATATGGTAGTGACGATAAATAAACATTTTTTTTTTCTCTCAAGGGCAAAAACTGGTAGTAGCTAAAATGAATAGTTCTAAAGATTTTTCTCCAATGTTAAATTTTACTGAAAACAATCAGTCCATGCCTCAAGATAATTGATTTAAAATTGAAGTCTTGGGCCAAGCAGTAATTAAATTAAACACATTAAATGCCTAATAAATTCAAGCATATTAGTAAAACTACATCATGTGTAATTTGTTTTTATAGGGATTTAGTTCTCATTACTCTCAATTCGACGCACTTGATTTTTTAGAATCATCTTAAACAATGGAGTAAAGTGGTATTACCTTTATTTTACAGATAAGATTGTAAACTCAAACCATGAGCTTGTGAAGGGTAGATAGTGATCAGTAAAATAAGAAACCTAGAAGATAGGCCGGAGCCATAGTATAGCCAATAGGGTGCTTGCCTTACCTGTGACTGTTGCAGGACTCCTCTAAGAGCCTCTGCATCTGCTCTGGATTGCCTCCTGCAAATCACTTCCGAGATAAGAGGGTAGTCTAAATGTGGCAGTTTATCTGACCATGTATTCTGTACTAGCTGGTATAAATATTCTCTCATGCTACCACAATCATCGTGGGACTAGCTAGATCTTACCAGCATATTTGCCTGGCCACGTTGGATCCCTAAGTAATTAGACCAGAGAGAAATGCTGTTTGCCTCCAAGCAAGCAAGCATGGCTCCCTGATAACTCAAAGACAACTAAAATACAAAACTACCGTGAAGTAGACGAGACTTGTGAAGGCTTGGAGAAATATTTAATTGGCATTAGTATTAGTCTTTGGTACAGAGGCATGCCATCTCAGAAACCCTCTTCTCTACCCTATAAAGGCATTTCCAGGCAGATCTTGGCTCAAAACATTAGCATATAATAGAGCCTAGGTGAGGTGCTGGGAGAAATTACCTAAGGGCATTTAACCCTTCCTGCTTCCCATAATAATGGGAGGTCTGAGTTTTAGGGGTATAAAACCAGCCTGCTTCCTCCTCTCTCTCTCTCTCTCTCTCTCTCTCTCTCTCTCTCTTTCTCTCTCTCTCTCTTTGGGCTCTCTCTTTGTGAGCTTGCACCCTTCTTGGGAGTCTTGTCTTCTCCTTTTACAGGGCCTTTACACGTGGTGGCCGCCATCTTGGCCTACACGTGGCTGGGGTTCTAGCCGGGAATCCTAAGCACTGGGTTTTTCCTATTGCTGATTTGTATGCCTGAACCTGTGATAAGTAAAGCCTTTTAAAACTGCATCGGATTCCTGAGTCTTCATCCATTCCCTGCCGGCTTCAGAGGTAGAAGGGAACTCGCTTCCCGGCACTGTCGGGGACCCCGGTGGCGTTCCCGACATGTGACCAATCCAGGTTTGGTCCTAGCAACCTGTATGGTTCCTAAGCACCACCTGGAATGATTACTGAGCACAGAGCCAGTAGTACTCCCTAAAAACTACTGGGTGTGCCCCAAACCAACAAAGAAGCCAAGAAGCCAATTTGTTTGATTTCTTGTCTTTATTCCTTCTTCCACCAACTAGAAATCTGCTGCTTGATACATATGAGTCAAAATAATAGCTCTTAAAGTGTACTCCCAACACCAGAATGATCAGCATCATCTAGGAACTTATGAATGTACTGTTTCATGAGCTCTATCCCAGATCCTTAGACTTAGATAAGTCTAGGGATGGGGCCCAGCCACCGGTGCAAATAAGCTCTCCAACTGTTGCACTCTCAGATTGGGAACCATGGGACTCTAGAATGCACTTGTTTGTCAGTAAAAATATGGGTGAATCTATTCTTTATCCATTAGAGCTGCCTTATGAAGCGGGAGGCACAGAGGATGCTTAACTTCTAGGAGCCTGTCTGGTCGAGTAGAGAGAGGGAGACACCTAAATCAATAATTTGTGCCTGTATTGTCCATTAATTAAGTGTAGGGTCATGGGCTAGAGCTATACAATGCTATAGTACTTAAGAGAAGGAAGTAATTCCTGGAGATGGCAAGTTGTAAAAGATTTCTTGAAAGATAACTGGAGATGGGTTTTGAGGACCACTCAGATTTGAAGTGGGGCTGGAGAGTAGGAATTCAGAAAGTCTAGTTTGTGAAATAGTTAATGTTCCTGGCTTGAGTAGAGCAGACTTCTTTGCTGGGACCACAGAAGAATTGATTAGATGAACAAATTGGACCAAATCGTAATTAACTTCTTTGTTAGCATAGCACTGAAGGGGAGGACAAAAATAGATTTTGATGAAATAAGTGAAATGATGAAAGTATTGGGAAATACGAAATTGCCACATGTGAGCAGAACCTACAGGTATTTGAATATCCCAAAGTATTTTGCACATTGTCATCCCAACATAAATATTCATGCACTTTGAAGTAAGATAAGGTTCTTACAGACATTTTCAAAACAAAAAGTATTTATTTTGGGTTATGGCAGTATCATTTGTATCACTTGTCTTCCCATTGTTCATTGATTTGCTTGAGCGGGCACCAGTAACATCTCCATACGTCCTGTTGCAAGCAAGTGTACCCCAGGGGCATCTGCTTGCTCTAGGAACAGGAAAAGCCTCAAACCATTCCTTCAGGTCATGTGAATGAGGTCCATAATTGTTACTGTTTTTTTGGCATGTCAAATAAAACATGGGTAGCTTGTCAGACTCTGCCGGGTAGGTGGTATGCTCTCAGTAGAAGGCTCTCATCTCATGCACTTACTGATGAAACTCAAAGGGGAAAGATCAGGTTTTCTTTTTTTTTCTTTTTTCTTTGGGGGGTCACACCCAGCAATGCTCAGGGGTCACTCCTGGCTCTGCACTCAGGAATTACTCCTGGCCGTGCTAGGGGGACCATATGGGATGCCGGGATCGAACCCGGCCGGCATGGGCCGACTGCGTGCAAGGCAAACGCCCTACCTGCTGGGCTATCGCTCCGGCCCAGATCAGGTTTTCTTTTGGGTGGACCTCTGAGGAGCTGTGGAGTCTGGATGTTGAAAATGACTGACCTCAAGGTGTGGGGGTTTCTCTGACTTCCTGCTAGGCTCACTGGGATAACAGGTCAGAAATAGGACCTGCTTAGTACTGTATACAGTGTATAAATGTGGAAGATCCTGGGAAGGACCTGATCCTGATATCTAGTACTATGTAAGACTGTTGCGTGGCCGCGAACTGACGGAGCTATGGGTCTGGCATGTCTCTTCCGGGGTAGCTGGCATGGAGGTGGAGGAAAGGGCTATGGCAGTGATTACTTTTTTTTTTTAATTGAATCACTGTGAGATAGACCATTACAAAGTTGTTTATGACTGGTTTTTAGTCATACAGTGTTCCAACACTCATCCCTCCACCATTGCACATTTCATACCACCAGTGTCCCCAGTTTTCCTCCCTCCTCCCCCACAAGCTGCCTCTATGGTGGATACTTTATTTATTTTAATTTTATTTTATTTTTTAACATTTTATTATACCATCGTGAGATATACAATTACAATGTTGTTCATGTTTGGAGGTTTTGGTCACACAGTGTTCCAGCACCCGCCCCCCACCAGTGCCCATAATCCACCACCCATGTCCCCAATTCCCTCCTCCCTACCACGTCCTGCCTAAATGGCAGGTTCTTTATCTCCTCTCTCTCCCTTCTCGTACACATTGTGGGTTGCACTAAGTACACTTAGAAGCCATCATTTGCATTTTTTTGTCTGTATTTAATGCTCAGTTCTATGTTGGTATCAGACCTTTTGACATTTATTCACACGTGTTCCCTTCTCTATCTTACCTAACCTCTGACTCCCACGCGCTTGTGGTAATTTCCACTTTTGGTAAGATCACCTGGTATATTTATGTCATGCAAATAAATGCAGTCATTCTATGTCTCTCTCTTTCCTTCTGACTAATTTCACTCAACATGATTCTTTCCATGTCCATCCATTTATAGGCAAATTTCATAACTTCATTTTTCCTGACAGCTGCATAGTATTCCACTGTGTAGATGTACCACAGTTTCTTTATCCAGTCATCAGTTCTCTGGCATACTGGTTGTTTCCAGGTTCTGGCTATTGTGAATAGTGCTGCTATGAAAATAAAAGTGCAGATTGTGTTTCCACTGTGTGTTTTTGGCTTCCCAGGGTATATTCCCAGGAGTGGTATGGCTGGGTCAAAGGGGAGCTCAATTTCTAGTCTTTGGAGGAATGTCTATATTGTTTTCCAGAAAGGTTGTACAAGTCGACATTCCCACCAACAATGTATGAGAGTCCCCTTTTCCATATGGTGGATATTTTAATTCTCTCTCTCTCTCTCTCTCTCTCTCTCTCTCTCTGTGATGACATCTTAAGTGCTTGGTCAATTGAGCTTGTGTGCCTTTTTTTCATAGGAAATGACAGAAAGTCTAAATTTACTAGTAGAGAAGTCAGGGCTTCTTAACAGCATAGTTGGTGTTGCCTCCCATTTATGGGGACTCTTTCTTGGTAGGTAGAGGGCTTTCATCCCTGCTCTTAAAGAACCTTCTGTTTGGAGAAGGAAAACTGGTGCTGACTTTGTCTCATCAGAGTACAATAATGGACACCAAGCAGTTGAATACTTGAAAAAATAAAATAGAGGTGAGAAAATATTAAGTGCCTGGTTTGTTCAAATCTTGTTCCTAAGGCATAGCAGTGGAATAGCAATTACTAAGGTAGGTTCACTTGTCTACAGATGCCTCTTGGGTTTTAGGGAGACAGATACATAGATGTACATAAGAGATTATGAAATGATTTCCATGTGGTTCTAGCTTATTAGTGGAAATAAAATTAGAAATGCCAGGACATTCTGATTAATGTCTAGTTCTAATGACAGAGATGCCTATCATTTTTTTTTTTTGCCAGCATGTCATAAGCCCTGCTTTTGGTAGACTTGGAGACTTATACCCTACTGTCATGAAGATTTGAATTCAGGGATCCTTGGTCTGGACTGGGATTTTGCTTGCACAGCCCTAGAACTGACTTTTAAGAAAAATGCATCCCGGGAAAAGGGGACTCTCATCCATTGTTGGTGGGAATGTTGACTGGTACAGGCTTTGAGGAAAACAATATGGACATTCCTCCAAAGACTAGACGTTGAGCTCCCATTTGATCCAGCCATACCACTCTTGGGAATATACCCTGGGAAACCAAAAACACACAACAGAAACACCATCTGCACCTTTATTTTCATAGCAGCACTATTCACAATAGCCAGGATCTGGAAACAACCAGAGCGCCCTAGAATTGATGACTGGATAACGAAACTGTGGTACATCTACACAATGGAATACTATGCAGCTGTTAGGAAAAATGAAGTTATGAGATTTGCCTATAGATGGATGGACATGGGAAGGATCATGTTAAGTGAAATTGGCCAGAAGGGAAAAAACAGATATAGAATGACTGCATCTATTTGCATGACATATATATATGTGTGTGTGTGTGTGTGTGTGTGTGTGTGTGTGTGTGTGTGTAAATATACACACACATATGAATATGATACCAATATACAAGGTCAGGCGAAAGAAACATGGATCAGGAGGTCTTGTCAAAGGTGGAAATTACCAAAAACATGTGGGAGTCAGAGGGTAGGTAAGACAGAGAAAGGAACAGTGTGCTAATAATTGTCGAAAGTGCTAATATCAACTTAGAACTTAGCATTAAATACAGGCAAAAAGATACACATGACAACCTCTAAATGTATTATTGTGATCCACAATGTATAAGGGAAGGAAGATTGAAAGAGACAGAGAGAGAGAGAGAGAGAAAAGAAATAAAGAACCTGCCATAGAGGCAGGCTAGGGGACAGGGGAGGGAATTGGGGACATTGGTGGTGGGAAATGGCCACTGTTGGAGGGACGGGTGCTGGAACACTGTATGACTGAAACCCAAACATGAACATCTTTGTAATTGTATATCTCACGGTGGTATAATAAAATATTAAAAAAGAAAAAAAGAATAATGCATCCTTGGGCAGTAGACATTTCGAAATTGTCTCCATCATAAATGAATCAGCAGATTAGGCCACTGGTTCGCATTCCCAAAGAGAGTTAAGGGAAACAGGGAAACTGAGAACTCAGTTTTGCTTTCCACAGTCCACAGGGATAGTGAGGTTTCCTGTAGTAACCGCATCTCTCTCCGAGACCTTATCCATTGTTTGCGTTTCTTCTCAGGAGGTGCCCAGACAGTGCACATTGCCAACAGTGTGTTCACCCTGTCAGAGTAAGGAAAATGGCATATGGTTTGCCAATATGGTCCATGAAGTCGCACACACACACACACACACACACAGATGTGACCTTGTGTGTACTTAGGTGGTTACTGTGTTATATTTTATTGCATAACTTCATTGGATCTGATTATACGGGAGTGGTATATAACTTAAGTATGTGTAAAAATTACAAACTCTGAGCCAGTTACTCAAGGCAGCAACACTGCTGTGATGTATTCCAAGAGTCAATTAATGAACTGTGAGAATAGTAAAATACATTTCAAACCCAAAGCCAAACAACTTCAAATAAAGCTTCCTGATTTAAGACATCACATCCAAGATACTCCCTGGGTTAGAGTCCCAAGTCCTATTTCACAGAGTTGTAGGAGGAAATGTTCATGCTTTAGACTTGTGCAGGGGGGTCTCAATCCTGGATATACACAGAGAAACTAACCAGCGGGAATTCACAAAGATCAATTAAATCAATGTTGAGTAGCTTATTATTGAATGTTTTACTTCTCAGAGTTAGTCTGTGTGTTATTTCCCAAAGCACTCCAGGTAAAGACAGGGTTATGGGAGGAGCATGATGGAATGATTCAGGGGCTGTGGTAGGCTCGGTATGTTTCTATCTTGTTCTCTCAAAGGGGGATTTTGGAGGGTAAGCATTTCTGAGTGATATTTTTTTTTTTGAAAATGAATTTGGAATCTCTGTTTTGGATGTAAGCATATTTTTTCACACTCATTCTGTGTTCTCATTTAAAGATTCTCTCTCTCTCTCTCTCTCTTTTAATTTTTTGGGTCACACCTGGCGATGCTCAGGGATTACTCCTGGCTCTGCACTCAGAGGTACTCCTGGTGGCGCACAGGGTTCCATACCGGATGCCGGTGATTGAACCCAGGTTGGCCGTGTGCAAGCAAATGCCCTATCCCCTGTACTATCATTCTGGCCCTTCATTTAAAGATTCTTAACCTTTTGGGTTATCATTTTTTTTAAGAATCTCGTGAAAACCAGTACTGCTCACCCCAGGAAACTTCATGTGCACATTCTTACAGATATTTTTTAAATAGAATCTGCATAGGAGATTCATGGACTTTGCCAAACTGTAATGTCTGAAGCTTTCGTTGAATGCAATGAATGAACTTATCATCTGTGCACTAGCTGTGTACTTTCCTTGAGAGAATTGAGAAGTTAATCATGCAAATCATTTCTGGTAGAACGTGATTCTCACAGAATTAAGTGGAGCACTGACTGAGAACGGCCTCTGGCAAAACAAAAACAAAAAACCTGATGTAAATTTGTAGTCATACTGATATTCAAAACTAATGTTCAGTGCCAACCTTATCAAAGCCCCAGGAGCAGGCAGAGATGTTTCTGGTTCGTCCCAAGAGGCTGACCATGTGGCGCCACTGGAGGGTAGATGGGGTTCTGGTCCCATCTGTCGAAAGCCTCAGGAGCCAAGAAAACCTCCATGATCCACAAGCCAGACATTTTCTTTTTTTTCCAAGTATTTTATTATACCACTGTGAGATATACAATTACAAAGATATACAATTAAAAAGTTCATATTTGGGTTTTGGTCGTACAGTGTTCCAGCACCCATCCCTCCATCAGTGCCCATCTCCCACCAAGTCACTGTTTCTTTTGAGGTGCAGAAGCTTTTTAGTTTCATGTAGTCCCATATGTTTATGTTTTCTTCTAGTTGCTTTGTTAGTGATATTTCACCTTTGAAGATGCCTTTAGCTTCAATGTCATGGAGGGTTTTTCCTATATTTTCTTCAGTGTACTTTACAGATTCAAGTCTGATATTGACATCTTTAATCCATTTTGATCTGATTTTTGTGCATGGTGTTAGACACAGGTCCAAATTCATTTTTTACATGTCGCTGCCCAGTTTTCCCAACACCACTTGTTGAAGAGGCTTTCCTTACTCCATTTTTGGACTCTTTGCACCTTTATCAAAGATTAAATAATCATGTGTTTGAGGTTGGGTGTCAGGATACTCAATTCTATTCCATAGGTCCACAGGTCTGTATTTATTCCAATATCACACTGTTTTAATGACTACTGCCTTGTAGTACAGTTTGAAGTTGGGAAAGGTGATGCCTCCCATCTTCTTTTTCCCAAGGATTGCTTTAGCTATCCTTGGGGGTTTATTGTTCCATACAAATTTCAGGAGTGTTTGGTCAATTTCTTTGAAGAATGTCATGGGTATCCTTATAGGGACTGCATTGAATCTGTACAGAACTCTAGGGAGTATTACCATTTTTACAATGTTGATTCTCCCCATCCATGAGTAGGGAATGTGCTTCCATTTCCTTGTGTCCTCTTTTATCTCTTGGAGCAGTGTCTTGTAGTTTTTCTTTGCACAGGTCCTTTACACACTTGGTTAAGTAGATTCCTAGGTATTTGATTTTCTGTGGCACAACTGTGAATGGAATCGTTTCCTTAATATCCCTTTCTTCTCTTTCATTATTTGTATATAGGAATGCCACCAACTTTTGCGTGTTGATTTTGTATCCTGCCACTCTACTATATGTATCTATTGTTTCCTAGGAGTTTTTGGGTAGAGAGTTTAGGGTTCTCTAGGTATAATATCATGTCATCTGCAAATAATGATAGCTTGACTTCTTCCTTGCCTATCTGCATGCCCTTGATGTACTTATAGTACTATATTGAATAAAAGATGTGGGAGTGGGCAACGTTGTCTTGTCCCTGATCTTAGGGGGAAGGCTTTCAATTTTTCCCCATTTAGAATGATGCTCGCTGTGGGCTTTCGGTAGATAAGCCAGGCATTTTCAAGTGCTTCTTAGAGCTCCACCCATGAGAAAACAAAGGTAGGCTGATTTCAAACAAAGGTAGGCTGGAGGCTGTGACTACAATTCTCCAAGCTTTCTTGGAGCTGGGGATGGGCCTTCCCAACCCCCTCTCCAGAATGCCAGGTGGTTGCACCTATGTACTGATCCACCAAAACTCATAAGCGACAGAGATGCTTCTGATTCGTCCCTTTTAGTGAGATCTCAAAATTTCACCTACTGATGTGCCATGTACCAAACCACATTTGACAGAGCACTCAATCACAAATGTGTAGTCACAATGTCTATCCTCTAAGAACATATCAGCATTTTTTTTTTGCTTTTTTTGGGTCACACCCGTCAATGCTCAGGGGTTTCTCCTGGCTCTGCACTCAGGAATTACTCCTTAATTCTCTTTAATTAAACTTTATTTAAGCACCATGATTTACAAAGTGCAAAGTTTTTCACAATACAGTTAGTTAAAAGCTTTCATCATTCAACCCCAATCCCACCACCAATGTGCTCACACCACCACCAAAAACCCTCATTGCCCACCCACCCCCCATCCCCATGCCTGCTCCCTTAGCAGGCATTAATTGTATTACAGCACATATATGTAATGAGCGGTGCTCAGGGGACCATATGGGATTCCGGGATCGAACCCTGGCCGGCATGGGCCGGCTGCGTGCAAGGCAAACGCCCAACCCGCTGGACTATCGCTCCGGCCCCAACATTTTCTTATATAGTGGGTTCAAATGGTCCTATGGTTCCCCTGTGTGATTTAATAATCTTCATTGACTTTCCTCTAAGAATGTAGTTCTCCACCATATTTAGCAAATCAGATTCAACATGCAATATAAAATAGATCATGCTTGGGATAGGCTCAAATAGTTTTTGCAAAATTATGAAATAAGTGTTACTCATAGTTGCAGAATTGGTGTATTTGGGGCTGGTAGTAGAAACCAACTAAATTCTGTAAATTCAGTAAATGAATGCAAGAACACAGATGGGCAAAATTCACATGTAACAACCAGAAAAAGGTTATGACTATATCAGTACATACATATATGTGCTGTAATACAATTAATGCCTGCTAAGGGAGCAGGCATGGGATGGGGGGTGGGCAATGAGGGTTTTTGGTGGTGGTATGAGCACATTGGTTGTGGGATTGGGGTTGAATGATGAAAGCTTTTAACTATAACTGTATTGTGAAAAACTTTGCACTTTGTAAATCATGGTGCTTAAATAAAGTTTAATTAAAGAAATAATATTCAGGGCCGGAGCGATAGCCCAGCGGATAGGGCGTTTACCTTGCACGCGGCTGGCCTGTGCCGGCCTGGGTTCGATCCCTTGCATCCCATATGGTCCCCTGAGCACCACCAGGAGTAATTCCTGAGTGCAGAGCCAGGAGAAACCACTGAGCATTGCTGGGTGTGACCCAAAAAAGCCAAAAAAAAAAAAAAAGGAAATAATGTTCAAATATGAGGTTTAAAAGATATAAAGGCTTAAAACAAAAGCCAGTTTCCTTCATGTCCCCCATCCCCATCTGCTGTAGTTTCATGTTAGAATAAATCACATTCAATTGCCCTGAAATGATTATTTACCCAGGCATTTTCAGAACCATTGCTCACTAGCTAGCAAGATAATAGTAGCCTATATTCAATTAAAAAATTCAGATTAATTGTATAAATCCCACTGGTAAATGTTATAAAGTTTGAAAATGATGTGTTTCGCCATGATCTGAAAAGGACCTCTTTCTGCTTCCTCATCTCTTTATTTTCTTATCTGACAGGCTACACATTTCTTTATTCAAGTGATTAGCAGAAACTCAGTAATTGTCAGTTTGAGATGCCAACTGTACTTTGGTTGACTTACTTCTCTCCAGGGCTTCTAGGAAGCCCAGCAGGGCAGTTTTTCTGGCGTGGCTACAATAGGACAGGCAGCCTGGGCAATTTTTAGCTCTCTCCCTTCTCACCAGCACTCCTGGGTGCTCCGTTCCTGGTGAGAAAAAATGATATGTCCTTACTCTGATCACTGAACACTGGGCTAAATTGGGGTCCTAAGATTCGTGACTGTGAAGAGGTGGTCTCTTTCTTTCAGATGGACGCTTGACTCCAAGGCTGATGGACTTACAGAGGCAGGCAAAAGAAATCAGAACATCTCCTCAGAGGTCTGTGAGGGGCTGCCAGACCTCATGGAGAGAAGAGAGAAAGATGTGGAGAGGAGGGCTACAGCTCTAGATTTAGATGGATCCGACACTCTAGTGAGGGGAGAATTTAAGAGGAACTTCCAGAGAGGCAGATTTTTACATTTCTATAGTTATTTGACTCCTCTGTAGCGAGGTATGTTCTTGCTCCTTTCTGACCAGGTTAGAAAAGGGAACTCCAATCTTCTCATTGTCCAAGTTTCCCAGTGTCCTCAGTGAGAAGCGAAAGGCAACATTCTCAGCATGAATGAAGTGAAGCAGAGCTTGTTTTAGCAAGATTGCTATCTGAAAGAGCTGAGTTTAGGGAGATAATCTGCCAACTGGGATATTGACCTATATGTGGGAGCTGAGTCCACTATGTTTCCTGTGGAGCTTAATCAATCTAAGTATTCATGCTTGTATTTTTTAAGTTCTGAGGAGATCCCTGCTGGTGGCTAAGTTCTCTCCTCTCCCCTCACCCCATCACACGTTATTTAAACAGCGTGGTTTACGAAGTTGTTCATGATGCATTTGTCAGCAGTCCAACCCCAGTTCCACCACCACTGTGATTTTCCCTCTGCCGCTGTCCGCATTTTCCCAACCACCCCATGCCTGCCTCTGTAGTGACCAAAATTATTTATTTATAATTATTTATATTTATTTATCCATTCATTCATTTATTTATCCATTTATTTATTTATTTTTATTTTTTGGTCACACCCTGCTATGCTCAGGGGTTACTCCTGGCTTTGTACTCAGGAATTACTCCTGGTGGTGCTCGGGGGACCATATGGGATTCCAGGGATTGAACCCAGGTCGGCCACATGCAAGGCAAATGCCCTACCCACTGGACTATTGCTGTGGCCCCCGTATAATTTATTTATGTAGCTTTTTACCATTAAATGGATAATGGAATTATAAAAAAAATACTTCAGTAAAAGATAATTTGTGAAAATCCTCTCTCACCGTGGGGACATTAAGTTCTTATCTGAGGGTTTCCTTAGCTGTTGTTGCTAGCTGAGCCTTCTGTGCTAATGTTTTTTGTTAATTGAGCTTAGTTGGCTTCTACATTACATCCCATCTGGTGTGCGCCTACTAGGATGACAGCATTGTAGAATTTGGAAATGTCACTCCAGAAAATCCAGAATATTTAACTGGGGCTGAGTTTATGTGAAGGTGGTGGTGAAATGAGGGTGTGGCTGTCGGAGGCTTCTGGAAGTTCTGGCCATGGGGGAGGGCTGTAGTGTCTCTCCTGTCCCACCTCTTTCCTATTTATTCCTATAAATTAATTTTTCATATATAGAAAAAGATAAGGACTGATAATGAGTACTTATCTTTTGATATATGAGTGACATAATGTCCTTTCTGCCCAGCTTAAGACGTAGGATGTCTCTGGTAGAGTTGAATATTTCTGCCAGTGGTTAGACCTATTTAATACTCGGTTTCACGTTACAGTCTGTGTTTCTTTGACAAAAACAAGGGCGTGCTTCTCGGAATTCATCACTCTTTCTTACTGCTGGAGCCTTGGATCCTGGTAAATGGGAGACAAAATGCCCCCCACTAGGGGAAAGGACATTTCCCCCTCCCCACAGAACCTGGTTGAAACTCTAGCTTAGAGTCGTGTTCTAATCCAAATGCTATTTTCTGTTCTCTTTTACAAATTTTAATAGAAAATATTATGTTATTAAACGAAGTTTATTTAGCATGTTCTCAGTTTCCAGAATGGTGTCTAGTAGGACTTAACTTTTGGCACTGCAGATTTACTTCTCAGTTCTGTTATGTTATTCTGTCTGTCTGTCTGTCTGTCTGTCTAGCCATTCATTTATTCACTCTCTTACTCACTCATTCATTCATTCATTCAATCACTCACTCATTCATTTTCCTATTCATTTGTTCATTCATTCATTTATTTTATGGGCAGAGAAATCTCATTATACTTCAAATGTGTTTTTTTTCAAAATGACTATATATATGTATGTATCTTAAATTGAGTATATCTGTAACAAAGCTGGGTGGTCTGCATTATGTTGCACATTCTGCTTCTCAGTTTGAAAATATTTTATATACACAAAAGAGCCTGGGGGTCAGAGGCATACAAACCTGGGTCAGACACCAGCTTAAGTGACCTAAGCAAATTACAGAGGTTCCTTGAGTTTTGGTTTTTGGTGTATAAAAGGAGAGAGCGAGAGTATCACCTTTCTAAGCAGTTTATGAAATGAAATAAGGCCATGTCAGTAATCATTTAAGTACATGCCATGCAGCACTAAGTAAATGTTAGCTAGAGTAAAATTGTATTTTGAGCGTAGAATATTAAGTTGAAATATCATCTATTTGCATCATTTGTTTTAGTATGAGGCACAGATTTTGAAGCCTGTGTGATTGATATTGCAGATCAGTGAAGATAGGCCTAGGTGAAGGGCAAAGGATTCTCTGTATGTACAGGCACAGAAGAAAACATTCCTTTTATAGATAGCTGATGAAGTGGCACTGGGTGGAGGTGCTCCTATAAATAGCTCCTGGCTGCAGAGGAGGTAGGAATCACCTTGTTTCACTCTGGCTCACTGCGTCTGGGATGTCATAAACATGACCAGTTTTCTATGAGGGGGTTTCCACTATTTTATCCATCAGATTTTTCCCTCCTCCTTTTAGACAGTATGTGATTAACTATGTCATTAATCTCAGCAGGGCAGGTCAGAAGGCTCTGTAATCTCTTAAGATCCTCGTAGTAGTTAAAACCACCGAGTTCTCCAATAAGCTGTGCAGATTGGTCAAAAGCGAGGTGATTGAAGAGCAAAATAACTTGCTCTGTCAGTGGTTATTACCCCATTGATTTTCCTTGGACTGTGATGGAATGGCTCCGGTTCCCTATTTAGAACACAGAGGAAACAATACTGACCTCTTTTATTAAAATGACAGGAAAACCAGAATTGGGTCATATTAACTTTTGTGCTGTTTTTTCTTCAAGTAATTTTAGAACTAAAATTAAAATAATAGTAATGATCCTTAACATATATAATAATAATTTTATTTCCAAAATGTTTTCACATCTCTTTTCATTTTATTAGAAAACCTGATTTTTATAGACTTCAATTTTCTCTAAAGGGATTTAGTTTTTCTAATTAATTTCCCAAGTGTATTCTTTATTTTTGTAGTGAATATATAGAACCCATGGGAGATAAAATTTACTGGTAGATAAATTTCACTACAGGTCGCAATTTTACCATTATCCCACATATAGTGGTAAAAATGGTTTTCTTTTCCTTTTTTTTTTGCAGTAGGATTTGGACCACACCCAAAGGTACTCAGGGCTTCTTCCTGGCTCTGAGCTCAGGGATCACTCCTGGCACGTTTTGGGAAACAATATGGGATGCTAGGGTTGAACCTGGGATTGGCCATGTGCAAGGTAAGCACCAACATACTGTACTACCTTTCAGGCATCAAAAATTATTTTTCTTTACAAGCTAAAAATATTATTCACCATGATTTAAATAGCTCTTGATAAGTTTTAGACATTTAGTATTCCAATTTCAACCCCCGCCCCACCTCCCATTTTTTCCCATTTCAATCTTTCTAGTGTTGAAATAATGAAAACATTTCATGGGAAATTTGAACACTTTTTGTTGATGGTTAATAATATTTTTCACAGTGGTAGGGCATTTGCCTCACAGGGGGCTGACCTGGCTTCAATCCCTGGCACCCCATATGGCTCCCAAAGCACCACCAGGAGTTATTCCTGAGTGCAGAGCCAGGAGTAATCTCTGAGCATTTCTGGGTGTGACCCAAAATAAGCCAAAATTTTTTCCCACAACTTTGCAAATTCTATCCAAACTTTAAAAATATTTTCTAGCCACTTAAAATTAAAATTTGTCTATTTTAAATAAAATTGCAATTTTTATATATTATAGGATGTTTACAAATATTTGAAAATGATTATGAAACATATAAACCTGGGTAAATGATGTGTGGCATTATCTTAAGGTATTAAGGCAATACCTTAATATAATATGTTGAAGATAACTTTTACAAATTAAACCAGAGAAAGCTAATAATATATAAGTGTAATATATATCTCACACTATAAAAATTCTTCAGCATGCTTTGCTGCTCAGAACATAAGATTGTTGCTCTTTTATGTTGCTCTATACATAGGTATGCATTCAATATAATATAAGGTGCACACGCATAGAATCTTATTTTCCTAGTACCTACCATTATGTTGAAACAAAAGTAGTGATATAAACAGCTCTTAGCAGCTTGTGTAAGGTTCCTTTTTTGTCTGTTCTATTTTAGTGTGTGTGTGTGGGAATGGAGTTAGGTCCTTAGTTTCAAACAGTTGTGGTTTCCATTAACCCTCTGTTAACTGGTGCTTTTACCAATATTCTCTTAAGGAGATATTTATTATAAATACTTGTTTCCCCTCTGTGCACATCTATCTCTTACTCCTTTTTACTTCCCTCTTCTCCCTGTCCCTTCCCTGCATACTGCTGAAAGATACTTCCTTAGCGATCCCTAAGATCATATCATGGAATGAAAGGAATGGAGGATGACCGGTATGGAGTTTATCTGGGCTAGCTAGACCAGTGTCTTTTCCTTGGGGGTCACGTGGCCTTTTTGAGGACTCCTAAGATATTCCATGGGGCCACAGATGAAAATTAGGTAAATGGAGTGAATAGCATAAGACTAGAGGGGCAACTGGTAGGGGAGGGGAGCACAGGAAGGAAGGTAACAAGAACGATGCTCAAGTTGGGAAAAGGTTGAGAAACACTGATCCAGGTGTCTTAAGTGTTATTGAGTTTTTGTTCTGGACTGTGGGAGATTCAGCAAGTCCAAAGAAAGAAAGCCAAGGCAATACTTGAGGAGAGGACTTCCTAAAGTCAAGTCAGAGGTAAACTTGCAGAAAATGATGAAAAATGAGTAGTCTGGTCATGGGTATTATCAGAGATGGGAACTATTTTACAAACTAGAGAATGGGTCTCATTTCTTTCCAGATAGCAGAGAAACTCCTCCTATACAGGTTTCCAGGATTCTCTTCAAATATGTAACCAGAAGAATGGTAGATAGGAATTTATTTTGTATACATACATGCTTTAAAAGTAATAAATTCAGATATTCGGAAGACAGAATTTCTGGGCCAGAGAGGTAATACAGCAGACTAGGCTTTTGCCTTGCAAGGGACTTATGTGGGTGAGTCCTTACCACCACTGGTTCCCAGCCCGGCCCAGAGAGACTCTTGATCTAGGAGTAAGCCTTGGGCACAGTCGGATGTGGCCCAAAAGTAATGACAAAACAAAGCAAACAAAACTCAGCCAGATTATCTGAAGTAATATCTCTGGAAGGAGACAATTAACAATTTTTTAATTTAATATTTCATCATCCAACAAATCCTACCACCAGTGTGTTCCCACCACCAAAGATAGTCATTTCCCACTGACCCCATTCCCCATGCCTGCTCCGTCAGGTGGCACCAAGTATATTGACGGTTGCAGCCCATGTATGGCAATGGTATTGATAAAGTCATGACTTTTGTTTTTTTTGGTTTGTTATGGGCTAATCTGGTCTACTTTTTTTTTTTTTTTTGCTTTATTGGGACACACCCAGCAATGCTCAGGGGTTTCTCCTGGCTGTGCACTCAGGAATTACTCCTGGCGGTGCTTGGGGGACCATATGGGATGCTGGGGATCAAACCGGGCCAGCACGGGCCAGCCGGGCCGGCCGCATGCAAGGCAAATGCCCTACCTGCTGGACTATCGCTCCATCCCCTGGTCTACTTCTAATCTTGCATTGACTATCTGAATTTCTAGAATGTGATTGGTTTCTACTAGTTTGCTGACTGTGCAGCTGCTTTGCCAATTTTCTTGGGGGAGTACAATTATCATGGGGAGCCCATAACAGCTCTGCGCCATGCATCTCTGTCTCTGGATCACGGCCAACACCCCGGGAGCAGTTTTGTGGGCTGGTCCACTGGGCCTCCCACACCGGACAGAGGTGGGAAAAGAGACCCCAACTCCATCTCCATGGAAGGCCAGTGACTTTAGCTGCCAAGACCCACATACCTGGGCTTGAAATCGGCTTTTGGGGGAGGGCTCTGATGAGTTGTGCTTGAAATCGGCTTCTCTCTTGGGTGGGGCTCTGATGAACTGTGGAGTCCAGACATTGAAAATGGCTGCGATTATGGAGGGTGGGGTGGGAAGAGGTTCTTCTGGCTTCTTCCAAGGCTCTCTTGGGATGGCAGGCCAGGGCCAGAACCTGCCCTCCCTCCTGGTTGCCTCATGATCAGCCTAGCACGGTAAGAGCCGGCAGCAGCTCTGCCCCGTGTATCTGTGTCTCTGGTTCACAGCCAATAGTCTGGGAGCAGTTTGTGGTTGGGTCCACAGGGCTTCCTGGACTGGACAGAAGTGGGGGATAGGGACCCCAGTTTTGAAGGACACAGTTTCGATAATTGTGGATGAAATAAATAGTGATAAAGTCAAAAAATATAATTAATGAATTTAGGATCACTGTGTTTTTTCATCACAAGTTCTTTAGTCTTATGACATGCTTCAATAGTATATATCTTTTGTATATGCAAATATTTGAAAATTTTGAAAGAGCATTATATAAATAATTGAGTCAGGCCTCCTGACTTATAACTAGATGGTTCTGTCGTACTTAAAAATGGGAGGCAAGATGAAGTTTGTTCACTGCTCCCTACTTTTTCATTATTCCTTTCATAGTACTCTCTAAAGGTCCTCATTGTCATCTAGTCACTAGAAGCCCAGTAACAAAAACTGTTGTCAAGAGAGGATCTAATTTATTTATTCCCTTAGCACAAAGTTGAATCATTTACTTGCCCATTTTGCTTTATTATTTATTTATTTGTCTTATTTTTTGCTTCTTGGGTCATACATGACATTTTTCAGGGGTTACATCTGACTCTGCACTCAGGAATTACCTCTGGTCATCCTCGCGGACCACATCTGATGCTGGGGCTTGAACCCAGGTCAGCCATATGCAAGGTAAACACCCTACCTGTTGTACTATCACTACCTGTCCATTTTATTTATTTATTTTTATTTTTTTCCAGTTTATTTATTTTTTTATTATACCACCGTGAGACATACAATTACAAAGGTGTTCATAGTTGATTCTTGGTAATACAGTATTCCAGCACCCATCCCTCCACCAGTGCCCCATTTCCACCACCAATGTACCCCACCCCTCCCACCCACCCCCAGGCTGGTACCCCCATTTCCTCTCTTTTTCTCTCTGTCTCTCTCTGTCTGTCTCTGTATCTCTCTCCAGAGGGAGAGACACATTGTGGCTAGCCCTGCAGATATTTCGAGTTTATCACTTAAGTCTCTTTGTGTATATTCAGTGGTGAGTTTTAGTCTGCCATTACCATTTCCCACACTTATAAAACACTGGTATCTATTTATATCCTATTAATGAATGCAGTCATTATATATTTGTCCTTTTCCTTCTGACTAATTTCACTCAGCGTGATAGTCTTCATGTCCATCCATTTGCAGGTAAATTTCATAATTTCATATTTTCTGACAGCTGCATAGTATTCCATAGTGTAGATGTACCACAGTTTCTTTAGCCAGTCCTCTGTTCTCGGGCATTCTACCTGTCCATTTTAAACTATGTCACTAGTTTTGACATTCTAAGTTTGACATATTAGTTTTCATATTATGTAAAGGTACTTTGAGTATGGACAATGTACGTGAAAACATGTGATTTTCTTGAAGGAGAAAAGGAACTTTTCAAATAAGAGCACATTGGAGAGCTCTCACTTCTCCTTGGCTTAGGAATGTTTTGTTTATCAGGATATTATTTAAAATGTGTTAACAACAAAAATCCAATATCCACACTCAAAAATGGAGCAAGGTGATGAACAGATACTTTCCCAAAGGAGACTTATGGTTGGACAAGAGGCATTTGAAAAGTACGTATCATCACACATGATTAGGGGAAATGCAAATAAAAATAGCACTGAGATTTCATCTCACACCGGAGAGAACAGAACATATCAAAATGTATGGAAATAGCCATTGTTGGTGGGATTGTGGTGAGAAAGGAGCCCTTATCCACTGTTGGTGGGACTGTCTTCCAGTTCAGCCTCTATGGAAAGCCATATGTTGATCTCTCCAAAAAACAGGAATAGACCTCCCATATGACCCAGCAAGACCACTGGCTTGGCACAGTGGTGATGGGTGTAGTGTTCAAATTATGTGCATGAGAAATCATCAGCAGGATTGTAAACCACAGAATCTAAGTTAAGAAATATAGTTTTGAGAAAGATCCTTCCAGAGTTAAAGAAGAACTAAATATTAAGTGAGCTTACATTGGAAGAGCAGCATAAGAGAGGATGCAGTTTTATTTGTTGTTCATTTTGAGCATAAAATTTTCTTCTTAGTAGGTGAACTAGCAAATAGTGAGGTGGATTTAAAAGCAATGTCAATCTATTTTCTCAAGATAGAAGAAATATTAAGGGAAGAAGTTCAGCAGAAAATTGTGAATGTGAACTGGTCAGGATTATGAAGAACAGGATTGGAAATGATCTGAAATCTAATTGGAAATTATCTGAAAAGAAAAGGTTTGGGGCGGAGCGATAACCCAGTGGGTAGGGCGTTTGCCTTGCACGTGGCTGGCCTATGCCGGCCCGGGTTCCATCCCGGCATCCCATATGGTCCCCTGAGCACCGCCAGGAGTAATTCCTGAGTGCAGAGCCAGGAGTAGCCCCTGAGCATCGCCGGGTGTGACCCAAAAAGAAAAAAAAATTAAATGCAAAGTGAGGAGCATATTGTGAGAACACATGACTTAAAGTTATCTTTTTTTTTTTTTTGCTTTTTTGGGTCACACCCGGCAATGCCTCAGGGGTTACTCCTGGCTCTGCACTCAGGAATTACTCCTGGCGGTGCTTGGGGGACCATATGGGATGCCGGGGGATCGAACCCGGCCGGCACAGGCCGGCCACGTGTAAGGCAAACGCCCTACCCGCTGGACTATCGCTCCAGCCCCTTAAAGTTATCTTTTAAGAACAATTATGGATATGATTGCAGTTTTTTATGTATTATTATTATTAATTTTGCTTTGGGGACCACATCTAGTGGTGCTCAGGGTTTACTCCTTGCTCTGCTATCAGGGATCACTAGTGGTGGTACTTGACGGATCTTTCGGGGTTCTGGGTTGACCACATTAAGGGGAGGCTCTCTGTTAGCTGTGCTCTGATGGCTCCCATGGCAGTTATCTCAAAGAAAAATTCAACCACTGAATAAGAAAAATTCAAATGACGGGGGCCGGAGCGATAGCCCAGCGGGTAGGGCGTTTGCCTTGCACGCAGCCGGCCCATGCCGCCCAGGTTCGATCCCCGGCATCCCATATGGTCCCCGAGCACCGCCAGGAGTGATTCCTGAGTGCAGAGCCAGGAGAAACCCCTGAGCATTGCCGGGTGTGACCAAAAAAAAAAAAAAAAAGAAAAATTCAAATGATAAACACTGTGTACACTTTGATTATTTTTATTTTTTATTTATTTATATATTTATTTTGCTTTTTTTGTCACACCCAGCAATGCCAGGGGTTACTCCTGGTTCTTCACTCAGGAGTTACTCCTGGCAGTGCTCGGGGGACCATATGAGATGCTGGGGATCGGACCCAGGTTGACTGTGTCAAAGGAAAACGTGATTTTCAGGACTATGATTTTATTTTTTTTATTATTTTTTTCCTTCAAGTTTTATTACACCACTTTTAGACATACAATTGCAAGATGCTCATGTCGAGTTTTGGTTCTACAGTGTTCCAACACCCATCCTCCACCTGAACCCATCTCCCATTACCAATGCCCTCCATATCCCTCCCCCTCCCACACCTCAACTGCTTGGCGGGTTCTGTATGTCTTTTCTCTTCTCTCTATCTCTCCCTCCCGCCTACCTTTCCTACACATCGTAGAATGCAGTACATTAAAGAACATAACTGTTTCCACTAGTTTGATGGGCCACGTGGCCGGCTGCGAGTTAGGAGCCTCATGATCAGCATCCAGACAGTGATTATGGCAGTTAATGTGGTGGGCGAGTCTCATCTGGCTGCTTCCGGGACCCCCCAGAGTGGGCCCCAGATGGGCCTACTCCCAAAACCTATCTGTCCACCTGGGGCCCCATGGTCAGCTGAGCCTGGGGAAAGACGAGTTCCAGCTTCCCCAGTTGCGTCTGAGGCCTGGCATGCTATGGCTGGTCCCCCAGGGAAGATCCTGGGCGGGGCCACCAGGCTCAGACAAAATGGAGGGGGAAGGGCCGGCCCTGGCTCCATCTGATGAATTCCCGGTGATTCCCTCTTCTGGGAGCTGCCTACCTGGGCTCGAACTCATTTTGTTCTGTTAATCTAGTCTTGAGGTAGCATCCTTCCTGGGAGGGCAGGTTGATCTGCTGCAGCATCTAGACAGCGAATATGGCAGCTAATGTGGTGGGCGAAGTTTCATCCGGCTGCTTCTGGGACCCCCCAGAGTTGATGGGCCCACTCCCAAAACCCATCTGTCCTCCTGGGAGCCCCATGGTCAGCTGAGCCTGGGGAGAGCTGAGTTCCAGCTTCCCTAGCCGCGTCTGAGGCCCCTCATGCTATGGCTGGTCGCCCCAGGTCAGCTCCTGGGCGGGCCACCGGCTCAGACAAAATGAAGGGGGTAAGGGCCGGCCCGGCTCCATCTGACGAATTCCCGGTGATTCCCGCTTCTGGGAGCTGCCTACCTGGGCTCAAACTGGTTTTGTTCTGTTAATCTGGTCTTGAGGTAGCATCCCTCCTGGGCGGGCGGGTTGATCAGCTGCCAGGACTATGATTTTAGCATGAGACATTCTAGCCATTTTCAGGACTATGATTTTTAGCACGAGACATTGAAAAATAGCACTCATTCTGTGTACATTTGCTGTTGAAAAGTCAAAAGCAGTTTGGTTCAGGGATGCTATAATAGCAGAAAATGAGTAATGAGTGGCTGTCAGCTAGTGGTATTTAACCAGGTACATTTAGGAGTGTTGACTCTAAAATTTGATAAGAAAAGAGAAAGGAGGGGAAAAGAGAAGGGGGAAAAAAGAGAAGGGAAAGGTAGGGATAGGATTTTGGGGTTGAGGTCTGCATGTGAAGACTAAAAATGTTCTGTAGGCAAGTCTGGCATGAACTACAAATTGAATTGCTAAAATATTTACTTAGCAGAAATAAATCAACATCTTGATATATTTCTCCACAGTAATTATTACAAGCTAATGTCGACTCTTAGGTTTAAAGTATCCTTTCAAGACTCAGTGTTATTTACATTGTGGCAAGCATTGTTGTGTGGCACACACAGAGAATTAGGGGAATTTAGGTAATTACTCTTTAAGCGAAGATGGGAAACTGAAAGAAATGACCAATGCTTGCAGTAGCAACTCCTGAAAAATTATCTTCCCAAAGAGTACTCTTTTCTGGAGAGTGTGTTTTTAATGTTGTCAGTTAACTGAGCAGAGAAACTAATGGCATGGGGCTGTAACTGTCATATAGCACAACATTTCTAAGATACCTTCACAGTGCTGTGTGATAGCAGAGCTGGTTAAGCTCTGAGAGAAAAATTCCCTTAATTAAGAGTGACACTAAGTATCAGTAGGCTGTGATGCACTGGGGACTCGTGTTGTTGGACATTTCGTTCAAGTGTGCTCTCCCTTCCACAGCTTTCCTTCAGCTTTGTTGGAGGCGGTCTGAGCTCATCAACTCCACAGACATGAAATTCATATCTTGAAAATCATATGATTAAAACCCCAAGATTTTCCTTGGGGTATTAATTTGTCTAGTTAAGAGAGACTTTCTCCCCATTATTACTTGTTTCTTTCCCAAAGAGGTAAGCAATTAAATGTAGAATGAAAGGGGGAAATGTACTGTGCCTTCTGGCCAGAATGTGTGACCTGCTGCCAAAGAAACATCTTTCTGATCAGAAAAATGATGGCAAAGCAGGTCTCTTTGACTTAAACCTCAAGATTATGGTTTAATCTTTTCTCTTTTGCACCCCGAAGGCAATCCCATCTAGCTTTGTCAGCCTTGTCAGTTTTACAGGAATGTCTCAGAACATCTGAAAAACACTGATTAAAATAGACAGTATAGTACTATAGACTAAGTACTAACCAGGCCCGACCCTGCTTAGCTTCCGAGAGGAGACGAGATCGGGTGCGTTCAGGGTGGTATGGCTGTAGACGACAGTATGGTACTATAAAAGAATGCATTGTCTTTCTGTGTCTGCCTTACTCCAGGAATTGCATTTGCGGTTGTGGTGCAGATACAGTTTCATATCTCTTGTTATATATGTCCTTGCTATATGAAGACGAATATCTCAATCGTGCTGGAATAGAGGGACATACTCATGTGAGCCATGGGCACCATTAATGTCATGAAAAAGTGTTCTTCTGGGGTGGAGAGAACAAAAGAAATGCTTTTGAAACGCTTCTGGTGTCTCCCAGAGGAAAAGGCAGTATCATGGCAGAAATGTTGCCAGAGCAGGCCACTGTGAAAAACATTCGCGGGTAAGGGAAACCACATAAGGGAAACCACATGGAGGCCACAGACCCTCTCATCTCCTTTTTATGGATCGAAATTAGGATGTGGAATAACCACTTAATTAAGAGACATTTTATTAACTCTTTTATTATGCTTCTCATCGAATCAGGTCTGAGTCCCTCTTTGAGTCCCTAAAAGTCATTAAATAATTATTACTATCTGCATCCACCCACCCACCCACCCCAGATTGCACCAATTGAGAAATGTGATTTAAAAATAACCCAGATAGATGGAGCCAGTTTTACTGCAGTAAAAGCTAACAGAGGAAGCAGTTTGATATGCAGCCGCCACAAAGCTTCTAGCACCCGCCTTTCTAGAAGCACACAGTCCTCCCGGAACCCTGCAGCACCAATCCGTCTGCAGGAATGGTACCCCATGTTGGCTGGAAGATTCAGAGATAGGTCAGAACACTCTGGTTCAAGAATTTTCACTCCATGTGCTGATGACTTAGGCCCGGGGAAGGAAGGAGAAAAACTACCATACACTTACTTCATCCCCTGAGGAAGGATGTGGTGATTTCATCTCTTCCTTGGGACTACGAGGAGTTGGGAGGCCCTTCAACCTCAATCTGCATCTGGTCTGCTGCTCTGGGCTCCAGGAGAGACAGTAACGCAGGGCTCAGCACCCTTTCTCCTGGGCCGGCTGTAGCAGCCAGTCACTTCCCTAGACTGATGCTCGTTGGGAGAACTGCTCTCCACATTCGCTTCCACAGCTTTTCCCAGCCCTGGGCTCTCTGTGAGATCACACCTGACAGCTATCCTGTTCTGTTTTCCCTTTCCTAGTTAGAATACTAGAAAAGTAGTTCTCCTTTTAGAAACTTCTGCACAGCTGATCACCTGTGATGTCTGTCCTGTGTTTTTGTTGTTTATTCCATGAGCAGCTGCCTGGCCTCCTTTGTTAGATGATAAGGTTTTTATGGGTAAGATGGTTTCTTCCATACTGCACATTTTCATACCTTTTTTTCCTGGGCCAGTCTAATGTTTTATGCAGTATCTGTGTAAAATAGTAGATTTATCATGAGCTGGCTGCTGTAGAAAACAGAGATCAGTGGCATGGGAGACCATCAAGCTCACCGAAGTGAAAAGAACACAGAAGGCTCATCCAGTACCAGCTAGTCAGTAACTCCTCAGTGACTTTAGGAACACCATTGTAAGATAACAGGCGATCAACACAAATTAACTCTTATTGATCTAATTTATGATAATTACATTTGACTTTTCCCCCTGGGTTTTGGGCCATACCCAGTGATGCTGACGAGGTTACTTCTGGCTCTGCACTCAGGAATTACTCCTGGTGGTGTTTGGGGCCATATGGGATACTGGGGATTGAACTCAGGTCGACCCAAAAGCAAGGTGTGCACCCTACCCTCTATACTATTGTGCCAGCCCTATTTGCCATTTTGTTGTGGCAAACAATATGAAGTAGAATTGTAATTTGCCTGTTAAGGGGGCAGGCTTGGGGAGTGGAAGGGAAACTGGGGACTTTGGTGGAGAGAAGGTGGCATCGGTTCTCGGATTGTTTTGGAACATTTTATGCCTGAAACAACAGTATTATGAATGACTGTAAATTTTCATCTTATAATAATAAAAAAAAATAGTTGAGTTCAGGAAATTAATTAAGGAAGACTGGATGAGGAGGAGAGTTTTGAGTTGTCCTTTGAAGGCTGTAAGATTTAGAAAAATGAGTTGTATGCAAAGATCTCATAGAATCTTAAAATCTGAGCAAAATGCCAGGTATAGTTAGATATCTAATGCGAGAGTTTAGTATCATCTTATTCTTTAAAAGCATGTAAGGGGGTAGGAGATACTATATTAGTGTGAAAATCTTTCAAGCATCCAACCTGGCTTTGATTCCTGGCACCAAATGGTCTTTTGAGCATCATTGGGTGCAATCCTGACTCCCTCAGTACCATCAGGGTGACCTGAGTATTTCCAACTCTGCAGGGTTGAGAAGCATTGCATCCACAGGCTTTTGGGCTGAATTTTTTGGCCTGGTTGGCGGAGTATCCTGGACCTCCTAAACAGCACTTTGAAAGCCTACTAAAACAAATACAATGGCAGTCTAGAAAACTGTTGTTTATATTTTGGCTTACAGTTCATGCGCTGGCAAAATCTGAAGGTTTTTTTGTCATTGAGATGGGAAAAACGAAGATCAATGGTATTTTGTGCTGGTAAAGAGACAGGGAAGCCAAACTGTTTCCTATCCATTCTTATGAAATGCATGTAAATTATTGACTGAAAATTCCATTTTTGGAATTGATGTGCTCATAAATATATGTGAAAGTTGTTCATTTTTGTTTGTAATAGTGAGTTGGGTTCTATTTAACTATCAACCAGTAATGGGATGGCCATCAAACCAGGATGTGTGTGTCTTGTCATATGTAGATGAGTATATACATGGAAGGATTATTTTGTTACACTTGAAATGCAATTTAGGGAGCATAAGTAGTATCAGTGATATAGGAAATAACAAAAAAGCATCACTGAAAAAAATTCATCAGTCTAAGCATCAGAACATGAAGGGATTTTCCTTTTTTTATTATTTGCTTCTGAATGTATTCACTTTGCCTAAAAACCTTCAAAGGTATCAATCTGAAAATAAGAACTAAATTTGTTGCTCCTAAAAAGGAGCAGAGGTATATTTTATATTAATGTTGAAGAGCAAAAAGGAGATAGAATTGGGAAAGAAGCCATAGGTACTACTATTCCAGTGACATTTCACAGAATGCTTACAAGGAGTGGAAGAACAGCAAATGTGAACTGATTTTTAAAAGACCTTCTATAAAAAGGCTGAAGTAGTAGAAAGTTGGAAAAGAGATGAAAAAATTAGAATAATTCACCGCGAGAGATGTGTTTTAAAAATAGTGGTATCAAAAATGGAACAAAATTTTGTGCTCACGTGATTTTATGCACAGATTAACAAGTTGTATGTGAATAGTAGGAAGGATTTTACACAAACTATTTTATTGCAGGGATGACATTGCAAGTGAAGATAATTTTCTTTCTTTACTCTAGCTTCAACTATGACACATAGTACAGTGCGTGTAGATGAAGTTGCTTTCACAGAATTTAGGACCTCTAGTCTCCTCATGTCCCTGAAAGGAGCTCAGATGTGAAGCCCCTCCACCACACTGCCGGCGGCAGGGGCAGCACCCCTGCTTGGGGTGACCCACTTTCTCTGTGGACAGTTCTGCTTTCGTAATGTCTTTAGAACTCCATTGAAGTGAAATCTACCTCCAGGGAAGGTTTGCCTCCAGTGCACATTAGAATGAGTTTTAAAAATTGATCAAGGCCCAGTCCCCACCCCACACCAATTAAGTCCCTGGAGTGGGGCCCAAGCAGAAGCAAGTTTCTGCAAGTGCTTCAGGGAGTTTCGTGTGCAGGGAGGGTTGCCAGCTGTGACTGGGAGCCCAGCAGACCGGCAGAGCACACGCTCCTGTTCCACCTGCATTTCTTCTCCAAGGATATTATCCTCTGGTTTACAGGGGAAATGACGCGTGATGTTTCAGAGGTATCTGTGATGAGTTTGGAGTTATAGTGCAATGCCTATAATAGAATGTTTCTTTATAAGAAATCTGGTGAAGTGCAATTTCAGTTACAAAAAACAGACCAAAATTTCATCATGGACTATGTAGTATAAATATCTAATCTGTCTAACTGTCTGACTGTAGATCTATCATCTATCTATCTATAATCATCTTTTTAAGTTGTATTGCCCAGAATCAAGTCTAGGGCCTCAGAAATAATCAGGAAAGCAGCAGTTCCCTGAGCTATCCCCTCCAGCTCTGCTATATAGTAAACTGTATCTATACATAAATGAAATTTGTTAGCTGGGAATTCGAGTTCTACCCATTGGTAGCAATTGGACTAAGCTGCAACATAGGAATACAGATCTGGGAGGTTTTTTTTTTTTTTTTTTTTTTTTTTTTGCTTTTTGGATCACACCCAGCGATGCCCAGGGTTACTCCTGGCTCTGCACTCAGGAATCACTCCTGGCACTGCGTGGGGGGACCAGATGGGATGCCGGGATTGAACCTGGGTCAACTGCATGCAAGGCAAGTGCCCTACCCACTGGATTATCCCTCCAGCCCCATGATCTGGGAGTTCTTGAGTCAGAAATATTTTTACTAATTTTCATGCCTGCCTTTTATTTTCAGTGTCTCAGTGATATGTTGTTTGTATGGACTTGGAAACAAACCTAAGCTGAAGGCAGAATATCGACTCTTTTAGAAGAAAGATAGGCAGAATATACATTTTCAGTGTTCAGTGTTAGAACTAGGGATTATGATGCAGATAGTTGTAGCATGTAAATTTATTCCAAAAAGTCTGTACATGTTATTTGCTCTAAGGTAAGCAGAGCCTTGTGTTCAGTTTGTATGGGCTGTGAGGGTGATTTTTGCCTAGGGATATTTTAAGTTTCAGCAATGAAATCAGGGTTCATAACATTCACTCATAAGTGAATGTTCAGACACTTAGAACAATGTGTACCTGTGTGGGAAGCTAAGGCATTGCACCTCCCCTTCACAAACTGGAGCCCTGAACTGGGCATGGTAGAGTACCTGGAGAGGATTATGGGGGGGAGAGATGGGGCACTGGGGAGGAAATGAGAGGAAGGAGAGGGGAGAGGAGAGAAGGGCAGAAGAAGAGAGAAAAGGCGTCAAGATGAGTCTAGAACTAGAGAGTAACCTAGGCATGGGTCTAGATTGGCCACGCCAAGAGGCCTGAGGGTAGTGTCAGTTGGGCAGAGGTGTCTGGGGGTAACCTTACGGGGCAGTCCCAGGCTTTCCTCTGCTTGTTGCTGTTAACAGACAGAGAACAGTGAGAAGGATGGTGGTGGTTATTGGGTGTAAATTGCAAGTCGATCTTACCTTTCCTGTGTATAATAAGGAATATGAAACATCAATTCATAGGGAACAACCAATTTTAATACTGCCTTTTCTTTTTTTTGGTCTGAAGGGGTTATAGTAGTCGGCAAACTTTCCCACTTTGTACTTCTCTTAATATTCATCACTTAAGTCTTAAGTATGAAGAATATTCTCTTAATATTCACCTCTTAAGTCTCGACCTTCACCCTCCTCAAAACTTCCTGTCGGGCATAAATGACTGTCAGGCTCAAATTCTGACTGGGTCATCTGCTCCTCTGCATCCACCTCTTACCTCTAGTTAGGTGCCGACATCCTGGGCTGCCCCCGACAGCTCTGAACATGGCACACCTTCACTTTCCCACCCAGAATCCTTTGCTGGTCTTCTCCATCCATCCATCCGTCCGCCCGCCCATCCGCCCATCTGTCCTTCCGTCCGTCCATCCATCCATCCATCCATCCATCCACCCACCCACCCACCCAACCACACACCCACATACCCACACACCCGACAATGCTCAGAGGTTTCTACTGACTCTGCACTCAGGAATTACTCCCAACGGTGCTCGGGGGACCATGCCAGGGATCAAACCCGGGCCAGCACGGGCTGGCTGCGCGCAAGGCAAATGCCCTACCCGCTGGGCTATCGCTCCTGGCCCCTGGTTTTCTTTATTTTGCAGAGCTTTCTGGCGCCAGGAGGTGACAGGGAACCATGAGGCAGCGGGCCTGTGGCAGCCACAGAGCTGTCCCTGCTATCATGCACAGCCGTTCCTGTTCACTCAAGGAGACCATTTCTTTCTGAATGAGGGTTGGTTCCATTTCTTCTTCCAATCCCTTTCAGAGTGTATGCAGTCTTGGTGGGTAATGACACCCTGTGCTCCTTGGCTCCTTTCCATCTGGGTAGAATTCCAGACTGCACTCAAAGCCAACACTAATTACGTTCAAAGTTTCTTATTAATAACAGAGCAAAACATATGTGAGCTAATATTGAATATTAATTGTCTCTAATAAGAGGGCTTGGATTTTATTATGGATGAGAAGCTGTCAGGGTATCTATAGATGGAGCACTGGCATGGGGCCTTGAATGTCAGGAGGGGATGATGGTCCCCTTGGCAGGAAGCTTCCAATTTTCTGGTACTGCTTTCCCACATTCTTGCTAAAAAGCCTGTGCTTAGCTCAGTGGCTTGGCAAATAGAGCAACACTTGGATTTAAATCACTCTCATAGACAATTCATGATTGCTTTCTGGGGCCCTACACCAGGTTCCTTATTTTAATTTAGTTTAATTAATTTGGTGGGCCACACCCAGCTGTGCTGAGAGCTTATTCTTGCCTCTGTGCTTATTCTTGTCAGTGCTTGGGGACCATATGTGCTGCTGGGACTGATCTAGGGTTAGACACAAGCAAGGTAAGCACCTTAATCCCTTTACAATCTCTCTGGACCAGTCAGGTTTGTTTTTGCATTTAATTTTTCCTAGACCAGTGATTTTGGTCTCTTCCCTTCTGGCTTATGCTCTGCCTAGAATATCATCTAGTTTGATGATATAGTCATGGTCTAGTATACCATGACCCCCAAAGAGTTTGACTAATGAATAATTATAGATTATTAAAGCGAGCCTCTACCTTTATTTGCTATGTAGCACTATTTTTTTTACTTTAAAAAATTCTAATGATAACAAAAGATCATTTACTGTATTGTGAACAAGTGAATGAAACTTTTAGCACCACTGACATACATAATAATTGAAAATGCTCAAAATCCTTTCACCATATTTGTGATACTACTTTTCAAAAACTATTTTATTATACCACCATGAGATATACAATTACAAAGATGTTCATGTTTGGGTTTCGGTCATACATTGTTCCAACACCCATCCTCCACCAGTGCCCATTTCCCACCACCAATGCCCCGATTCCCACCCCCTCCCTCAGCCTGCCTCTATGGCAGGTTCTTTATCTCTTTTCTCTCTTTCTCTTTCTCTCTCTTCTTTCTTCCTTCTCTTACACATTGAGGATCACAGTACATACATTTAGTGGTTATCATGTGTATCCCTTTATGTAGCACTATTTTTCTAAAGCACATTTGCCAAGCCGAGAGTAATGGTGCAGTGGCTGAAAGTGCTTACCTTGCAAGTGCACAGTCATGAATTCAAACCCCAGCATCCCATAGGCACTGAGCCTAAGTCTCTCAGCTCTGCTCTCTGTGATCCCTGGTCTAGTATATGTCCAGCACTACAAAAGGCAGCATGATCCACAGTGAAGGTCATAAATAAAAGGATTAGCCAGTACCACAGACAGGGCAATGACCCTGTTGAGCCCTAGTTCAAGTAGCAGATCAACCCCCAGTAAGCCCACATCCATAGTTTGAGTGCCTTCACTGAGAGAAGGGCCCCTGGGGAAGCTGACAGCCAAGCACCCCGACTGAAGGAGTGCAGACTTTGGCGAGTACTGCTGCCAGGGTTTGAGCCCCAATGTGTGACCTCAGTGAGCATCATGGCTGAAACTGTGTGGATACTACCAGGTATATGTGCAACCCCTGAACAGCACAGCATACAGCAGTGATATGAAGGGCTCATTTTAATTAAGAAATTAAAAGAAAGAATTTAAAAAGTAAATTTGTGGGCCAGAGTTATAACTTAGTGGTAGAGCAAATGCTTTGATGTGGGAGGGTCTGACTTTGATCCTTGGCACCGTGAGAAAAACAAACATGAATCATTATTGTGTAAACTTAAACATTCTAACATCACTTCTTAAAAATATATTCTCTTGGGGCTGGAGGGATAGACAGTGGGTAGATTACATGCCTTGCATGCGGCTTACCTGGGTATTTTCCTTGGCACCCAATATGGTTCTCAATGCAGCTCCAGGAGTAATTCTTGAGTACAAAGCCAGGCTTAACCCCCAAGCTTTGACAGCTGTGGCCTTCAAATCTATATATAGATATAGCTATAGATATAGCTATAGATATAGCTATAGATATAGATATAGATATAGACATAGATATAGACATAGATATAGATATAGATATAGATATAGACATAGACATAGATATAGATATAGATACATATATATGTCTATATATTCACTAATCAATTTTACATCACTATTATCAATTGTTTCAAATTTAGGACATAATTATATATTAAGATCAATGCTTCTTGACTTCACATTAGGAGCCCCAGCCACGTTCAGTTAAATCAGAATCTCAGCCAGAGAGATAGCTGAAAGAGTTGACTACATGTTTTGCCTCCAGTATGCCCAGTGTTGATTACCCTTTACTGTCATGAGTGACCCCTGAGCACAGAGATGGGAGTAGCCCCTAACCACCTCTATGTGGCATAAGGACAAAAAGAAAAAGAAGGAAAGAAAAGAAAAGGAAAGCAAGAAATACACATGTCTCAAGAACCTGCCATGGAGCAGGGCTGGGGAGGGGGAGGGAACCAGGGACGTTGGTGGTGGGAGATGGGCACTGGTGGCGGGATGGGTGCTGCAACACTGTTTGACCAAAACCCAAATATGAACTTTTTAATTGTATATCTTTGTAATTTTAGAAATAAAAAAATTAAAAAAAAGAAATACACATGTGGGTCTTAGTCACTAAGGGTCAAGAAACTCACCTGTGGGTTTTAATTACTAAAGGTCTTAATTTTTGGAGGGGGATGTTGGGGTCTACTTCCCAAGCAGTACCAGGGGGCCAGGAGCCATTCTAGTGATTCTCTATCAAACAGGCCTGAGACTGTGGTGCTGCTTGGCTAGCCCAGCGATGCTTGAGACCTTGCAGAGCTATTCCTTGTGGTACTGGGGAATCAAGCCAGGCTCTCATACATACAAAGATGCACCCCTGGGATCTTAATGCTTTTAACAGATTTCTAAAAAAAAATTAATTTTATTTTTTACTTTTTGGGTCACACCCAGTGATCAGGGGTTACTCCTGGCTCTGCACCTCCTAGTGGTGCTTGGGGGACCATATGGGATGCTTAGGATCAAACCTGGGTTGGCCATGTGCAAGGCAAATGCCCTACCTGCTGTGCTATCACTCTGGCCCCACAGCTTTAATAATATAATTTAATACAGAACAAAAGAGCAAACATTTATGTACTTATTTAAATTAAAGAACTGTGATTTACTATGTTATTGATAGTTGTATTTTAGGCATATAGTATTTCAGCACCAATCCCTCCACCAGTGCTCCCATATTCTCTTCCCACCCCAACCCCTGAGCATCGCCAGGTATAACTCAGAAAGCGAAAAACAGAAAATAAAACAATCAGAAGACATGCACCAAAACATTGGCAATTTTTTAAATTCTGGTGGTGAGAGCAAACATCTGCTTTTAATTTTTAGATTTTCTGTACTTGACATATTTTGAGAAATAAGAGCACTTCTTTTATCAGAATTTTTTTTTTTTTTTTTGCTTTTCGGGTCACACCCGGCAATGCTCTTGGGGGACCATATGGGATGCCAGGGATGGAACCTGGGCCGGCATGGGCCAGCCACGTGCAAGGCAAACGCCCTGCCTGCTGGGCTATTGCTCCGGCCCTATCAGAATTAAAAAAAAAAAAATCTGCGAAAATTACCTAGGATAAAACTCTTTCTAAAGCTATTCAGTAAGAAAAAAAGGAACAGGTTTAAAAATCATTAGCATTCTAGCTTCAAACTAGTATGCATGAATTTGGTAGGCTCTAAGTGAATAACTGACTGGAGCAAGCAAAATAAACAACCCCCGCCCAAGTTGGAACTAGTTCAGTGGCTTTTCAGAGTCATCAAAGCAAGGGATGACTTGCTTTGTTTTGTTTATTCTTTTAAACTCAAGTTTGATGTTGCAAGGCATTTGTATGACTATGGAAGAGTGTTGGCATTTGGTTTCGTTTTGACTGGCTCCAACTGTTTTTTCCGTAAAAAGGACTGGGCAGTATCTAGATAAATAGGTTTTGCATATCAGTGGTTGCACTCCCTCCTGAACTAATTTCAGATACACTTCAGCTAATTTCAGATGCACTTCAGCATTTCTGCTGGGGGTATACTCTGTCTCTGGAGGAAGCAAGGGAATGGAATCCACGGACCCCTGGCATCCAAGCTGATAAAATGGCCTTAGTAGGAACTCCCTCCCTCTTTCCCTGCAGGTGCCTCTTCCCAGTCTGCTGCTTTCGCCAACGTGCTGCTTGTTTCTGTGTCTCTTCTTATGATCTGTCTACAGAGGCCCTTCAATCTTCTCTGGCCTAAAAATCATTTTTCATCTCTGCTGTTCCCCAGAGTTACTATCTCTCTCTTTTTTTGCTGCCAGTCTCTCAAGGTTTTACTTCTTGATCATAGCCTTAGTACTTTTTCTTCCTCTGGGTTCCACAAGTGCTTGATCACATCTCCCAGTATTGTCAGTCACACTGGCACTAGGCTAGGCATATACCTGCCTTTCTCCTGTCTGTGACAGAAAAAAATTCTCCTTCTATATCTGAATTTCCAGGAACACGACAGGCCCTTGAGCGCACTGGTTTCTGAGACATTAAGGCATCTTTTAATGCAGAAAAAAAAGAAAAAGATTGTAAATTTTTCCATGGGACATATTTCTACTTAGTGTCTTATTATTATTGGCAATAATTTTGCTCTGTATATACCTCACATCTGGACCTAACTGCCTTTCCAGCATCGAAGTTTTATATTATCTTGTGTTTCTCTTAACATTTTCATGCATTTTTTGTTTACTTCTTCAATAAATAAATAACTTATTTACTTCTTGAATAAGTAAACTTAGTAGCTAGAGCAGAGATAGGAGTCTGGTCATGACATGGATTCAGTTCTGAATTCAAGGCTCACCTCTGACTTGGAAAAGCTGTCTAACTTTGGGGTATGTTACTGGACTTGTCTGTACCTCATATAATCAGATAGAAAATCAGTATAGCAGCGACCACTTTATGGGATTGAAAGAAGTAATGTTTTGGCAGCCCTGTACCCCACAGTTGCATCATAGGGTCACATTCACCGAAGCCTGGAGCACCTCCCAACCCCATCTTTCTCCTCTTTCTGGCTCACTTTTTATGCCTGAAATAGGTTCAGAATAAGGTAAGTACACTGTGATGAGAGCAGCCTTCTCTCTCAGCAGCTAGCAGCCATTTGGAATAAAGACCAGCAAAGTGCCCAGTTGCATTTCTTGAGGCCCCCCCACACAGTCCCTGTAAAATCACCAATGACAAAAAAAGGCTACAAGAGCCAAGAGTCTGCTCTTGCTGCTTTGCTCAAGTGGTGCTACCTCTCCAAAGAAAGGAGAAATGGCAGTAAATGTACGTATTTGAGTATTAAGCCAGTGTGCAAATGTAAGTATTAAAGCAACAGATGGCATTTGAATACTGGAAGCTCTGTTTGCTCTCTGGTCACTTGCACTTCTCTAGCCATGCGGAGGAAAGGGGAAGTCTCACATTTCCTTCTTTTCTCAGAATCACCATCTTTCTCTCATCTCTGATGCTTGTCTTCTCACAGGATTTATAAGAGAAGAAAAGTCTAACTGTTTTGGCATGCTAGAAAACGTTCCAGCACTTTCTTAGCATTCTTCCTAGCAACAGAGCCAGTAACTTTCTCCACTTTTCTTCCGGATGGCACTGCTCATGTGGCGTTTGCCACTTTTTGCCACCTACAAAATATATAACTGTGGATCGTTTGTCTATTTTCTGTGCCTGTTTTATTATCTGTCAGATGGGGGGGGTCAGTAAAATCTTCTCACCTCATAAAGTTGTTAGGAATTTAGTTTCAGAAGTACCCAGTAAGTACAGAGTATCACTGTATCATTGTCTTCCCGTTCATCATAGATTTGCTCGAGCGGGCACCAGTAACATCTCCATATGTCCTGTCTCATGCTAGTAGAGCCCAAGGGCATCTGCTTGCTCCAGGAACATAAAGAGCCTCAAACCATTCCATCAGGTCATGGGAATGAGGTCTATAATTGTTACTGGTATTTGGCATATCAAATACAACATGGGAGGCTTGCCAGGCTCTGCCATGAGGGTGGCATACTCTTGTAGTCACCTCTAAATCCAGCATTTATTGATGTACCGCACATCCGCAAGCAGCTGTGGGAGCCGGGCAGTAATAGGCTCTTCTTCTGGGTGGAGTTCTGATGAGAGGGAAGTCGGATGTGGAAAATGGCGGCCCTCATGGAGTGGGGGGTCGTCTGACTTGTTGCGAGGCTCTGCTGAGGTAGCGGGCCAGGGCTAGAATCCGCCATCCCTCCCGGGTGCCTTGTGAGCAGCTGGGCACAGGGAGAGCAGGTAGCAGCTCTGCCCCATGTCTGTGAGTCAGTATAGTACCCAGTACAAAGTAAGAGCTTAAAATATGTTGCTGTCATTTCATTGAAAAAATGTAATGGATGTACCTGTGAGTTGATAGAAGTAATGTGGACTAGGACTCACAAAGTTGACATCTGGAATCAAGGTTTGGCCATTAGTAGCTATGAAGAATCACTAAAATGACCCTAATCAGTACTGAACTGTTTAAAATCTGATTAGGAAGGCACTTATCTTTTAGTGTAAAGGAAGTATCTCTTAGTATGAATATACTTATATGGAAAATAAGCCACAAAAATACCCTAAGGCACAAATTAGTATTTATTGTCATCTCCGATTTTGAGTTTTGAGATAAAGACGCTGCCAGTCTTAGTCATCTTGCATTTTCTGTCACACCTTGATAGTTTCTTGACCCTCCTGGGTCTACTAAAGGAATTGCTGAATGTACAGTTTAACAGTTCACCATATCCAAGAAATGTTAGAAGGTCTCTGTGGTGGGTCAGGGAGGTAAGTTAAGTAATCAAGCACTGCTAGGACCAATCCCTGTAGAAAGACAGCAATCCAAGATAACAACAAAAAATCCAAGAAAGATTCATCATGGTTAGTAGAAATGATGGATGTGAAACAACCCAGTATTTTCTTTCTTTCTTTTTTATTTTTGCTTTTTGGGGTCACAGCTATCAATGCTCAGGGGTTACTCCTGGATCTGCACTCAGGAATTACTTCTGGGGGTACTTGGGGATCATATGGGATGCTGGGGATCGAACTTAGATTGTATATATGCAAGGCAAATGTTCTACCTGCTGTACTATGGCTCCAGCCCCCAAGCCCAGTTTTTCTTTGTGGACTAGCCCATCAGACCTTCTCTTTGGAGCTTCCCAGTCATGCTTTACATAAAGTTGACCATTGGAGAGCTACAGTATTCATGGGGGTTGGTGAGGATAGGTTGGTTTGGTCTGGATAGATATAAGGAGAAATTAAAGCTTGATAATCTGGCAGTAATGATAGAGTCAAAAGGGGGAAAATAGCCTAAAAATCAAAGCCTTTAAGCAAAACAGACATTTCATGTGGGGATTTTTCTTGAAGGAATCCTTCTGCATAGAACTTTTTACTACAAGGTCAGATCCCACATGACCCACTGAAAGCTGAATTAGAAAAAAGAGCCAAGATCCTTGGAGAACAATTCCACTTTGGTAGGGATATACCTGATCTAAAATGACAGATTTCAATAATTTCCATGATTGCCTCAGGGAAGGACGAAGCTAACTTTGCTCTGTTTTTGCAATATGTTTTCAAACATAACTTTTTGGTCTACTGCACAGGTAATTACTCTCACTACAAAGTTCATGTTGCCAATTATCTCTACTATGGCCTAATTTTCTCTAATGATTCTGAAACCAATTTCTTGTGGCTTTTATAGTCTATATGTACCAAGTAAATGCTATAACCTTTATCTGGAAAATGAATTGCTTGGACTTGTCTGTTGATGAATTAGTTATATATTCAGGATGGTTTAGAAGAATTACTAATTCATAATCTTAATCATCTTGATGCTGAAAAAATTTATTTTTATCTACTAATAATTCGGTTTTTCAGCACTTCATGTACCACTATTTGCTCTGTAAAAGTGTTCAGTTCAGTAATTTATAGAAATCGATAAGAAACATAAGTGTCATTCAATAAATATCTTACTTGTGACATGAAAGTGAAGAGCATAAAATACTTTAGAAGGGAAGGATTTGGAAGTCAAAACTTTTTGGCAGGTTAGAAGAATGAACCCCGTTTTAAAAAAGAAAGACAGCTATCAGTCATCATGCAGAGACTCAGACACCCGGGGAGAGCTTCCATCCAGCTCTCCCTAGCTCAGCTGACCATGGAGGCTTATCCAGGAGGCAGGATGGGTTTTGTTCCCGGCCTATCACCTCTGTGGGGCCTCAGAAGCAATTGGCTGAGACTCACTTACCATAATAGCTACCATTTTTGCAGTCTGGACTCTACAGCTCATCAGGGCCCACCCAAGAAAGATGCTGATCTCAAGCCCAGCTCAACACAGCATCCGAGTTCAAACCCAGGTAGGTGGTTCTCAGGCGCAGAAGTTACTGGGCGTCCCTGGAGATGGAGCTGGGGTCCCCATTCCCCTCTCTGCCCCATCCAGGAGCCCTGGTGGCCCTGCCCATGAACTGCCTCAGGGCTACCGGACATCATGCAGAGACTCCGACACATGGGGGGAGAGCTGCCATCTGGCTCTCCCCAAGTATTGCTTCTCGGCCTTTTGGCTAAGCTCAAGTGTGGCTCTCCCCAAGTAGCACGGCCAAAAGCAGCCGCATGGTACATCAAACTAGTGGAACCAATCATGTTCTAGAAATTCAGAAAGTAACTTCAAGAATAGAAGAAGTAAAAAAATAGCACACAACACAACCACAATCACCCTCTGGTCAGACTCCACAGCTGGACACAGACTGACCCATGAGAGAAGCCAAATTCTAGCCCAGGCATGGGGGCCCAGTGACTACGCCAACCAGGTTTTTAGGGAGCCTGGACTAGGGCCACCTCCACCCACCTCGGCCTCCCTCCACAAAGGCCTGGTGGCCCCACCCAGGTCTGCTGCTGGGGCTCTCGGCCAGACACCAGGTATTCAGGTCAGGGTGGAGACTCTGCCTGCTCTTCCTGTGCTAGACTGATGGGGTGTCTTGGGGTGGACACAGGTTTTGCTCCTTTGCCTGTCCTCCGCCAGGCTCTCAGAATTCAGAAAGTCTTGTGCAATACAACCACAGTTAATCCTCTGGTCCGGACTCCACAGCTGGCCACAGCCTGATCTCCATGGCACAGGTGCCTGCGTGATGTCTCAAAACTTGGTATACCACAAATTGTGAGGGAGTCAGAGGCTAGGTAAGACAGAAGGGAACAGTGTGCTGATAATCATTGAAAGTATGATAACATCCGAGAACTGAGCATTGAATATTGGCAAAAAGATACACATGATAACCTCTAAATGTATGTGTTACAATCCACGATGTGTAAGAAAGGGAAGCGAGAAGGGGAGAGAGAGAGAGAAGAGAGAGAGAGAGGAGAGAGAAAGGAGATAAAGAACCTATCATGGAGGCAGGCTGAAGGAAGGGGGGAGTGGGAACATTGGTGGAGGGATATGGCCACTGGTGGAGGGATGGGTGCTGGAACACTGTAGAACCGAAACTCAAACATGAACATCTTGTAAATGTATATCTAATGGTAGTATAATAGAATATTTTTTAAAAAATAAAAAGACATATTCATAAAGTAAAAACTAAAGTATTCACTTGGTTCACAAAAGTAGCAATAAAACAATAAAGGAATTATTGGTAACTTATAATAAAACAATAGCAAAATGACTGATAAATGACTTGGTATAGTTTTAACCTTTCGGTGTTGGACATTTGAGGCAATAAAGAATGGGATCTCAGAGTACCCTCAGCAGGAGAGATACCACTATTCCCTTTCTGAATCTAGAAATTGGGAGGTTATTGGGTGCTTCTTTTTTCCTTTTCATGATCTTTCTTTTGATCTTTCTGTTTATGTCTGTGTAATCTGACTTCTCTGACTTCTGAGCTGCAAACCAAGCCCTCAAGTCCTGAAAGGAAACTTTCTGGGTCTCTGCACATATTTACCTCAGGGTTCACAGGCAGGCTCTGGGTTGCTTTTCCCCCTCTTTTGGGTCACACCCAGCGATGCTCAGGGGTTGCTCCTGGCTCTTCACTCAGGAATCACACATAGTGGTGCTCTGGGGACCATATGGGATGCCGAGGATTGAACCCACATCAGCCACGTACAAGGCCAACAGCCTACCCTCTGTGCTATCATGCTGGCCCTCTCTGGGGTGCCTTTGAGTCAAGAGATCTCCTCACATTCTGGCCACTTCTGCTAAGACAGAAACATATCCATGCCTTTCTCCATGGAAAGCTGGGGAAATAGACACTGTATGTGAATCTGGGGTAGAACTTGGTCCAGTGAGAAAAGCTATGGTAGGAGTGTCCATTCCCTCAAGAGTTTCTAAAACTGGGGTAGGTTAAAGGAAATTAGATGGTGAGTTACAACGAATTTTCAGACCCTATGCAAGTCTCAAAATTGTGGTTTTTATTTTTATGATTATTCTTCATTTCCAGAAGCATCTAATGAAAATCATTTCTCATTATTACTAAAATTAGCCTTGAAGGTAATTCTGCCCTATAATTATGCTATGCCTAAGGTGTCAGAAACATTAGGTTTTTTTAAAATTAGTCTCTTAAGTAAAATACATGTTATATGTGGGCTATTTGTAAATTAGATTTTATTATAGTAAATAGCAATGCTATTTAAAGAAAGTAATTTAGATGATGTAATTGTAATGGAATTGTAACTGCAACAATAATACCTCTCTAAGATGATGAGTGTAAGAATACTTAGTAAATTTTTTCCAAATGAATAGTAAATGATATTCCAGAAACTTCAAATATACTTTTAAAGTACACAGATACACTTTCTTTGTTTGCTTTTGTTTTTTGGGACACACCTGGAGATGCTCAGGGGTTACTCCTGGCTCTACACCCAGGAACCACTTCTAATGGTGCTCGGGGATGCGGGGATTGAACTCAGGTTGGTTATGCGTGCGAGGCAAGTGCCATACCTGCTATACTATCCCTCTGGCCCCAGGCTTTTTTTTAGTTTATTAAAAAAATTTATTTACTGTTTTCATCATCCAATACAAATCCCACCACCAGTGTGTTCCTACCACCAAAGACACTCATTTCTTTTTTTTTTAAATTTTTTTATTATTTTTTTTTTTTTTAATTTTTTATTATACCACCGTGAGACAATTACAAAGGTGTTCACAATTGGTTCTTGGTAATACAGTATTCCAGCACCCATCCCTCCACCAGTGCCCCATTTCCACCACCAATGTACCCCACCCCCCCCTACCCACCCCCAGACTGCCTCAACAGCAGGTAGCCCAGTTTCCTCTCTTTCTCTCTCTGTCTCTCTCTGTCTCTGCATCTCTCTCCCTCTTCTTTTTACACATTGTGGCTAGCCCTGCAGATATTTCGAGTTTAAAACTTAAGTCTCTTTGTGTATATTCAATGGTGAGTTTTAATCTGCCATTACCATTTCACACATTTAGTAAAACACTGGTATCTATTTATATCCTATTAATGAATGCAGTCATTCTATATCTGTCCTTTTCCTTCTGACTAATTTCACTCAGCATGATAGTCTCCATGTCCATCCATTTGCAGGTAAATTTCATAATTTCATCTTTTCTGACAGCTGCATAATATTCCATAGTGTAGATGAACCACAGTTTCTTTAGCCAGTCCTCTGTTCTCGGGCATTTAGGTTGTTTCCAAATTCTAGCTATAGTGAATAGTGCAGAGATGAATAAAGAAGTACAGATAGTGTTTCTGCTATGTGTTTTTCGGTCTCTCGGGTATATTCCCAGGAGTGCTATCGCTGGATCAAATGGGAGCTCAATGTCTAGCTTTCGGAGGAGTGCCCATATTGTTTTCCAAAAGGGCTGGACCAGTCGGCACTCCCACCAACAGTGGATGAGAGTCCTTTTTCCCCAACATCCACACCAGCACCGGTTGTTCTTGCTGTTTTGGATGTGTGCCAGTCTCTGTGGGGTGAGATGGTACCTCACTGTTGTTTTGATTTGCATCTCCCTGATGATTAAAGATGAAGAGCACTTTTTCATATGCCTTTTGGCCATTCAATTTCTTCTTTTTGGAAGCTTCTGTTCATTTCTTCTCCCCATTTTTTGATGGGGTTGGCTGTTTTTTTCTTGTGAAGGGCTACCAGAAAGACACTCATTTCTCACTGCCCCCCCATCCCCATGCCTGCTCCTTCAGCTTGCACCTGTTATATTGACAATAGCAGCCCATATATGGCAATGATATTGATAAAGTCATGAGTTTTTTCCCTGGTTTGTTATGGGCTAATCTGATTTATTTCTGTTCTTGCATTGACCATCAGAATTTCTGGATTGTTCTTGCATTGACCTTCTGAATTTCTGGAGCGTGGTTGGTTTCTACTAGTTTGATGTACTTCACAGCTGCTTTGTGACTGTGCACCACCGGAAGAGCCGATAGCAGCTCTCCCCCATGTGTCAGTGTCTCTGGATCACAGCCGGCAGCCCTGGAGCAGTTCATGGATGGGTCCACTGGACCTCCCGGATGGGACAGAGATGGGGGGAAAGGACCCTAGCTCTATTTCCATGTAAACCCGGTGACTTTAGCTACTGAGACCCATATTCCTGGACTTGAAATTGGCTTTTCTCTAGGGTGGGGGCTCTGACGAGCCAGGCTTGAGCTGAGCTTCTCTCTTGGGTGGGGCTCAATGAGCTGTGGAGTCCAGACATTGAAAATGGCTGCCATTTAGGTGTGGCGGGTTCCTCTGGCTTCTTCCGAGACTCTATTGGGGTGGCAGGCCATGGTTTCAAGCTTTTAAACCTTTAATTCATGATTGACTTTGTCATTTAGGGTAAAGTTAAGTGATGATCTTTCTGACAGATGCCTGAGATAGTATCAAAAACAATATAATAAAATCTCACCATCTCACCAGTTAAACTTTGTGTGTGTGAGAGAGAGAGAGAGGGGGAGGGAGGATAAAAATCATGCCACCAAACTTTAATCTCTCAAAAAACAAGCTTAGTTTTTAAAAAATATATTAAAAAACAAAAACAACCTCTTAGTTGGGCCAGGGATCTAGCTCAGAGATAGAAAAACTTGCCTTGGCTTTGTGTGGTGGTCTGGTTCCCATTCCCAGAACTTAAAAAAAAGTGACTTGAAAAAAGTGGTCGTGCCAGGAAGACTCAGATGCCTCTTTCCACTTTCTATGTGAGAAAGCATTATGAGGAAACAAAACAAAACAGAAGAAAACAAAAAATTCAGATACTGGGCGGGTTGCCTTGCCTCCAGCTGCTTGTTAGCTACATTCCCTGGAGGCACTGCATGGCTGGGAGAGAGAGTGGCTTTGTTCAGAGTTCAGTCCCACCATTTTGGAGACCAGACCGAAGCTCTGTTGGCTCCAGTTTCCTCATTTATAAATTAGGGATAATAATAGTACTTAGGTCAGAGAGTTCTTATGACATTAAAGCATTTCTCAGCCCAGTGTCTAGCTCATACAAAGTGCTCAATAAATTAGCTATGAGGATTATTTTTATCTCTCTTATTCTTTAAGGGTGGGAACCTTGATATTAGGTTCTGTCCCCAGAGAACCCCCTGGCTTGTATCCCTAGATGGAATCATGTCTCCCTAGTTTCCATCATACCCAGCCCCCCCTGAAATCGATTGGTGTCCTGTTCTCACCCCTCCCTGGACTCTCATCTTCCTGGAAGACGACTCATTTTGTTACTCTGCTTTACTTAGCATATGGCACTGTGCTTTTCTGAACCCTTGGTTCTTGCTCCTAAAAATTGGGAAGCAATTTAATGGGCTCCCTATTGGTTATAAGTTGAGTAGAATTAATTTAAATTATATTTGGATTTAAACACACTTAATTTGCCTGATACAAAATGTGGAGAGAAGTAGACTAGAAGAGTTTCTCGCGTGACTTCCAAAGAAAATAGGCTAGTACAGCGTGTCATCTGACTTTTCTTTTCTTTTTTGCTTTTTAGGTCACACCTGGCAATGAATGCTCAGGGTTACTCCTGGCAGTGCTTAGGGGACCATGTGAGATGCCAGGTATCAAACTGGGTTGGCTGTGTGCAAGGTAAACACCCTACCTGCGCTCTGTCCTGTCTCCTCTGACTTCTATCCTTTAGGGGCAAAAGTACCTAAGCTTGCCTAAGCTTGGACTCCCATCCTTTGAGATTCTGATGTACTAAATCAGAGATGTATTTAATTTGTATGGGGCCAACACTGATATTTTAAGAAAATTCTTCTTGTGGTACTAATGTGCAGGCAGGCTTGAGGCTCACTTTGCAAGGCCAGTTCTGCTCTTTTTATGAAAAACTAACCCAAAATTGGTTCCAAAGAGATTCTCTCACCAATCCATTGTGTAATTTTCACCTTTTTCATCCAAGTGCAGTATTAAATAAACAGCTACTCAAGCCCTTCATTCATTTATATGACTTTGGCTCTATCTTAACCTTGATTTCTTTCTTTGATCTATTCAGCAGTTTTTTTAAATTCCTGTTTGCTGTCTTATCTCACCACTTTCAAAGCCACCTCTAAAATGTAATTGCATTGCCGAGTTCCTCTCTGACATCGTCAACCTTGATCAAATACTTAGTTTTTCATTGTTTGTTCTTGTCGGTCTGTTTTTTCCCAGCTGCGGCCCTTGTGTTGCTGGGACTGTGAACTAAGGTGTATTCCCATGAAGTTTTAGAGTAGAATGAGATCTTAAGCCTTTGTTCCTTTTGATTTTTGTACTCTGGTGTTTCCTGCTATTTAGAGGTCATTCAGATTCCAGAATGTAATTGGAATTAGGTTACCTTTTTCTTTATTTCTTCTTGCCATTTGATTGCAGAAAGTGACTTAGATGTTGATGTCTTTAACAAGTAATGCATGGTTAAAGTTAATTATGGAATTAAATGTGTATCAAGTTCCACTGGTCGGCTTTAGGAGAATAGTGGAATGGAACCCCTCAGTTTACTGAAATTGATTAAACCAAAATAATTTACATTGTTCTGTTTCTTCCCCATTTTCAGGAATTGTGATATTCTTCCTCCTCACCCCCTACTTCTGTTCACTGAAGACTGACTAAAACTGCTCTTAGCTGTTTGCATCACCCTGAGGAAAGGACTGTTTCAAAAATCAGGAAACGGCTCTGGGAACTCTTGGCCCAGCAGATCTTGTGAAGGTGAGAGTGAGTCATTTCTTTCACTTTAGAAGGTGCTATTAGCTGGTCTGTCTTTTAACATTGATTTCTTGAAAAAGTATACATAGGTCATTGAAATTTCTCTGTGAGCATTTGAGAGACCCCCTTTTATCCCAGGAGACACTTTTAATGCTTATGAAGGAAATCAGCCAACTCATTGAACCAAATAGGAATTGCATGTTTTGTTTTGTTTGTTTGTTTGTGGCTACAATGGCAATACTCAGGGGTTACTCTTGGCTCTGCACTTAAGAATTATGCCTAGCAGTGCTCGGGAGACTATATGGGATGCTGGGAATTGAACTGGCATTAGCCACATGCAAGGCAAACACCTTACCCACTGTACTATTGCTCTGGTCCCAGAAATAGATATTATTTGATGGTAAAATCTGATTATTGAAGAACACGCACACACACACACACACCAATAGTATTTCTATTCAGAGAAATTCTTACGTATTTGGGGTCTTTCTCAGCCTTCACATCTGCTTTACCTGCTTCCTAAGATTATTTGAAGACTAAGCTATATACTTACATGCAGTTTTGTTGGTGTGGTGAACCGGGAACCAGAGACCAGATAGGTAGCCATGAAAGAGAGTGCTGCCCCTTGGCCCTCCTCTATAGATGCCTGCAACCTTGTTCCTGAGGAGATCATGAATAATGAAAGTCTACATGGACTCCTGCCCACCTACCATGGCCATTCTGGTCCTGCCAACTCCACAGACAATTGTCTGACTGCGCTGAGTCCCACTTGATTTATGCAGTGTGGGAATTGGTATCTACTGCAAACATTTTGGGGAGTTGTGGTTTTCAGGCTGGGGCTAGGTTATGCTCTTCAGGAAAAGGAAGTCAGTCCTGATTCTGGCCTGGGTTTCCAAGGCTTTTTTGACTTTTCTTGAAAGAAAGAATTTCAGGGGAAGACAGTGAAGTAAAATACTTTTATTTCAGATATAGGAGAGCCTCATTAAAAAAAAAAAAAGAAGAAGAACTTACAAACCCAGGTCAGGCAGCCGTGAGAAATGGAATATACCATAAGTAAAGGAAAAAAGTTGCATAATCATGAGTGTACCTAATTGCTGTTGCAAAGCTGATTTTATAGGTCTTTTTCCAAGCTGCCTTCGTCAGGGGGCTTTTCTGGAAGCAAGAGATAGGAACTCCTCGTGAGATCAAATCTCCATTTTATGACTGCTTTTTTGTTTTAAATTTACTATGCCACCATGAGATATACAATTAAAAGATGTTCATACTTGGGTCTCAGTCATGCAGTGTTCCAGCACCAGTCCCTCTGCCAGTGCCCCATTCCCACCACCAATGTCCCACCATCAATGTGCCCCCTCGACCACCGTAGGCCAAGGCCCGTACCCCATTCCCTATTCCCCATCAGCCTCCCCCCCAGTTTGTTACAACTACAATGATCATTACAGTGTATATATGAGCAAGATCCTGGAAAGGACCTGGTCCTAAACTTGATTATTATCTAAGCCTGGCATAGCTGTGCATCTGCCTGACTCTTCTCCGGCTTTGCTGGTAGTGGTGACTGTGGAGCTCATAGCCACGCCTGCTGGGACATGGAGGTGGAGGGATGGGGGAGGGGGCCGATCCCCCTCCAAGTCTGATGGCTCCGTTGCATCAGCCCACGTGTCTACTGACCCTCGGAGCTGTGTTGAACTCAGCCAGGGGCAGAGCCTTTTTGTCCTCCTGTTGCTCCATGCGCTGCTCCAGGTGGGTGGGAGGCGGCACAGCTGTGTGACTGGCCTGTCTCTTCTCTGGCTTCATTTATGACTTCTTAAAAGAAAGTTTGAAACCTGGGGCCCCACTTGCCTGACTACCTACTTCAAAAGCGTTTTATAAATCATGAGGTATCATTTGTATGAGTAAAAAAACAACAACAAACCACTTATTGTTTATTCCCAAACATTTATGATAGTCCAAAATGCTAATAGCCTCCAGTATATTTTTCCTTTATAGTTTGAGTGAATTTCAGTTTGATATGTTAATCTTTGCTTGGATCTCCTGCGGTACCATGGTTAAGTCCTTACCTTCAAGGAATACCTGTCAGGCACAAGAATCAGATGGATAAGTAGACATAAGCAACTCTAATGAGATGAAAGTATAATGAGAGTGCATTGAGGAATATAAAAGACATCTAACATGGCTGGGGCATAGAGCATTGTGCATACACACGCAGACTTCTTGGAGGAGGTGACTCCTGAAATGTCCTTTAAATGAATAGGGCATGTGCAGGCAAGAGCATAGGGAATGAGTTGTGAAAGCCACATGTGGAAGCAATAAATTGTTCAGTTTAAGTGTGTGTGTATGTATGTGTGTATGTATGTGTGTGTGTGTGTGTGTGTGTGTGTGTGTAAAAGCAGGGGTTTTAACTGGGTTTAATTTATGTTTCAGGTGTGTACAGAGAATGATCTGGAGGTAAGAGTTTTTGAGGATTCATTTTGTAATGGTTTGAGGAAGAGATGTGTGGCCTAGAATTTAGATAGAAGTAGTAAGAAATAAAGACATTTAAAAGCATTGGAATTTGTTTGCTGTGGTATTGATTGGGCATAGCAGATGAGGTAATGTACAATAATACGAGAATTTGGAATTCTTGTATTTTTACTTCAGTGATGGAGAGTAGGAGAAAATTATGGAGGAGGCTTTCAGGCTTATGAGGAAGGCTTTGGCATATGTTGGTATGGGGCATTGTGGTAAAAATGAATGACATTGGAAGTCTGTATGTAAGTTAGGAGAGAGCTTAGTGGAGAAACGTTGATGTGGGATTATAGCGAAAATTCAAATTTTGTAATACATGAATATCCTTTTGGGACAGAGTGATAGTACAGTAGGCAGGAGCTTGCCTTCACACAACCAACCCAGTTTCAACTCCCAGCACCCCATCTGGTCCCCCAAGCCCCACTAGAAGTGATCCCTGAGTGCTGACCAAGAGTCAGCCGTGAGTACAGCCAGATGTCACCCCAAAACAAAAACAAACAAAAAAGCCATAAATGTGATTTGATAGTCAAAACTTTCTATGTTATTCACTTATGTAAGTGGACTGAGCATAGATTCATTTCCTGTCTATTTTAACATTGGTACACCGTTTCATTTGTATCATAGTTATTGACTTTCTTTTCTTGTTATAATAAGATATTTCCTTTGAACAGATGTGATAATTTATTTTCAGCTTGATGGGAAAAATATTACCGCGTTTAAAAACAACAGTCTAAACTTTAGAAGAGTTTCAAAGAGTTTCAAAGTGTACGCTGTTTTGTGTTTGGAATTCACAGTAGTTATAGGAATTATTTCCTAAAGGTGCTTTTCTTTCCAACATATGCTGCTTCTTTTTTTTTCCCCAATAAACCATGGTTTCTCTTCAATTCCTCACTTGCATTTTTGTGCCCTGGATTTGAGAATTGCTTATGGGAGACTGAGCAAGATCTTTCATTCTTCTGTGGGTAGTGCCATGGCCCCCTCCCTTTGGGTCTTCTCTGCGTCAACCCAGAACTTGATTAGGGCCTGTTGTAACAGAGGCTGCACTGTTTGGGATCAAATCTACCAGCATTAGAAATACATTACTCAGAGCTTTCTTTGAAGGAATGTCATGGGTAAAATTTTAAATTTAAATAATACTTGACAATAGTACTATTTGGAGTGAAATTTCATTTGATTACTATTGCCTTAATTAATATAGTGATTTTCCCCACAAAAAATCTGTTGGGAAGATGTTTTCTTTCTAATCTTTATAGTGCAGTTTACTACCATGTTTCCAAAAAATGTTCAAAATTAATTTTATCTATAGCATAAAGCACACTATGTACAAAGTAATTAAGTTGAAACATAATAAGCAGCTTAATGTAGACAGTTAGAGATTTAATTCTGAGACTTGGCCTCTTGAAATTAATTTTATCCTCTCTACCTCATCTTTTTTAATTTTCATTCGGCTCTTTATTGAATTGCGAGCAATGGAATTAAGTAAATCAGGTTACACAAATGGCAGTTGCTTTGCTTGATCACTCTACATTCAGCAAATGCTATAGGATATGTTAGGATCTAGTTAAGGTTTTATAATTATTTTATCACTTGTATCACTTGTCTTCCCGTTGTTCATAGATTTGCTCGGGGCGGGCACCAGTAACATCTCTATACATCCTGTCGTGTGCTAGTATAGCCCAAGTGCATCTGCTCGCTCCAGGAACACGAAGAGCCTCAAACCATTCCTTCAGGTCATGGGAATGAGCTCTATAATTGTTACTGGTTATTGACATATCAAATACGACCTGGATAGCTTGCCAGGCTCTGCTGTGCCATAATTATTTATAATTCCAATTTTTATCATGAATTTTGCATTTTGAATCCCTTATTCCTCTGTATTAATATTTGAAGAATATCCCTTATATGAATATTTGAGTAATAATAATCAAAGAACCTATGATTAATTCCAACTATAAAAGAATGAAAATTAAATAAAATTAAAAAAAGAAAAAAAAAGAAAAGAACGAAAGTGTCTCGACATTAGTTAACAAGCCAGATTTCCACTATAAGATAGAGACATGCTCACTAACAATGCAAATATTGCCTATACAATCCACTCTCCTAAAATAATCTAACTCAGTTTTACTAGTCCTTTTAAAATAAAGGAAAACATTTCATACATTACAGAAAGACACTCCTAATTATTTTAAAACTAACATTTTAACACATAAGGTATTTCAGATTTGGCCAAATATGCAACACCCAATGAATGTCATTTATAGAAAATGAATTTCTCTGACTGCTGAGTTGGTGTAGCTTAGAATGATGGCACACGCATGCAAGTTGTAGGTGGTCTCATGGACAATGACTTGTTCTCTAATTCACAGACTGGGCAGTCATTGCTGTGAAACCAGTGGGCTGCAAATCGTCAGGGTGCATGTACAAGACATGATTCACTCATCCTGAAGGCTGCCAGTAACAAAAGGAGTTTCCTCTTGTTATGTGATGGGTATAAGGAATATTTCTCTCTTTCTCTCTTTGTCTTTTTCTGTTTCCCTCCCTATGTATCCCCCACCCCCATTTCTTCTATTCTTTGTATAACACATTCTCATATATTTCAAGATGTAAAACCCTTGACTATTTTTGTTTATGAAACTGGCAGAAGCAACAATGTCTTACGGGTGTTGTGAGCAGTAGACTCATGGGAGGAGGGAGAACTCTAGAGCCACTTGATTGCACGTCATTGTCCTCTGCTTAGTTTGGCTACATTGGACAAAATAACAGCATGGAAGGACAGAATACGGCAGAAATTGCAGATCATGAACACAAAATGGTATGATGGTTGAACAAGGGCAAGCCGCTTTCAGCAATGTTTGTGGTTGTGGAGGTTGTGTTTTGACTGAACTTTGTAAATGTGGGCATAATATAGAATGCGGTGGTATTGGGTGGCTACATATTTGCTCAAATTTAGTGATACAAATGTTGTCATGCAAACAAAGTAATGTATAGAATTTATTTTATCTTTGGAGTTGCTAACTAGAAGTATTTGGAGAACAAATGGTATGCAAGACCATACTCCTATCTGGTGGTTATACTGCAGAATTCTGCAGGGGGAGGGCGTTGCGGGTGGGGGTGGGGAAGAGAATGACTGTTAGGAAGTAGAAGTAATGGGTGTAGTTGCCAGGTGACATTTTGAATGTCAGTCTTTCAGCGGGCTCGAATAATATTTAACCATAGAATGTGCTACCCTGTGCCCTGCAGTACTGTGGCTGTTTTAAAAAGATAGAAGCGAGAAAGTGCTGAGCCATTCGCTTTTGCTACAGGTTCAATCCAGCCATTGAGGTCATAGACTTTGCATCAGCAGTTTGTGGAACATTTTGGTGGAGGACAATGACAGCGGGTTTTTAATCAGATAATATCTCACTGCATTTGAATTTTCACTCTCCACTGCCTTTTTGTTGTTTGGGTTCTTTTGAAATTATTCTTAATTCAGGTTTATGATTAACTTTTTGAACTCCAGCTTCTGCAGGGATATCAAGCTGGCTGTGTTAAAATGAGAATGGTGACAGAAAATTTATTTTCGCATGCGTTAATAGAACAGCAAGACAGCATAATATGAATTAATGACTCTTCACATCTTTCCATAATATATAAACTGGATTTGTTTTCCTCAGGGATTTGTTTCAAATTTATGCCTTAATAATCTAGCCTTGCTAGTTATTGACCTTTTTGCTTATAAAAATCTTTATATAGCATAAATATATATTAAATAATAATTTTTATCTTAAATTAAAATTTTTTTCAATGGTTCTCATGGTAAAATGGAAAATGAAATAGAATTTCTTTTTCATGATAATTAGTGTTAGCTATTTGTATAATTTTAAGTTTAATTTTATAAGTATATGTTTGTTTTCTATTTGGGGGGCCATATGTGGCAGTGCTCAGGGCTTACTCCTGGCTCTGCTGTAAGGAATCACTTCTCCTGGGCTTGGGGTCAATACGGCATGCCGGGTTCAAACCCAGGTTAGCCATGTACAAGGCAAGTAAGTGCCATACCTATTGTACTATCATTCCAGCTCCTGTGCAGCTTTTTTTTAAAGGCAAGCACTATTCTGAAAAATTGCATCTTTTTAATTTAGAAAATAAAATTTAGAAGGAAATGTTAAGGATAAAATTATTGAAGATGCAGAACTTAAGGTAGATTTTATTAATCTTTTGAATCATATTTCTTTTTTTTTTCTTTGCTTTTTGGGTCACACCCATCAAGGCTCAGGGGTTACTCCTGGCTCTACACTCAGGATTACTCCTGGAAGTGTTTGGGGGACCATATTGGAGGCTGGGGATCGAACCTGGATCAGCCACATGCAAGGCAAATGCCTTACCTGTTGGGCTATCTCTCTAGTTCCACTTATTTCATTTTGAGAAGATGCATATTTTCATTGATCTTAACTTTAAAAATGCACATTCTGTTTGCATTATAATTATGTTTCTAATAGTTCAAAGTACTTTTCCCTCTCTTTTTTATGTTATCCAAATTTTTATATTTTATTTATTTATTTTATTTTTTGTGGTGCTGGCGATTGAACCCAGGTAGTCACATGTGCAGGGCAAGTGCCTTACTGCTGGACTGTTCCCAGCCCTTCAAATTTTGGCTGACACATTATGTTACATATCATTATATATCAATAGAGAATATAACTAGAGAATATAACACAGAACAGGGACAGGTACTGATAAAGGAAAAAAAATAATGAAACAGTTGAAGAGAGTGGCTAAAAAGTGAGTGGAAAATAGCCTTCCATTCTCACACATAAGCCAAGGCTGTATTTACATTTCTTTCCCTCATTTAATCTTATTTCTCTCATCTCTTTGGCATTAAAACTGTATGATTCCTACACAGTCATAAATAGGTGCACAGAAAGAGATCTACACTAAGGGTGAGAAAATAGTCATAGTAGGTGCAGAGTGATAGTACAGAGGTTAGGGCACTTGCCTTGCATGTAGCTGATTGATTCCTTCCCAGGACCCCATTTTGTCCCCCCTATCCATGCTAGGAGTGAGCTCTGACAGCAGAGCCATGTTTAAGTCCTAAGAATAGGCAGATGTGGTTCAAAACAAAACAAAACAAAACAAAACAAAAAGCCACTATGACAAAGATAGATGGAAAGATTACACTGGAAAACAACTGTGCTGAAAATAGGTAAAGGAACAAACATGATAACCTCTCAGTATTTGTTTTTTCTCTTTTTGAGTATATTTATTTTTTAATTTATTTATTATTTATTTTTTGACAATTACAAAAATGTTCATGTTTGGGTTTCAGTCATACAGTTTTCCAGCACCAGTGCCTACCTCCCACCACCAATGTCCCCGATACCCTCCCACCTCCCCTAGCTTGCCTTCGTGGCAGGTTCTCCATCTCTTTTCTCTCTTTCTCTTTCTCTCTCTCTTTCTCTCTTCCCTCTCTTACATGTTGTGGATTGTAATAGACTTTCAACAATTATTCCCAGGAGTGGTATGGCTGGGTCAAATGGGAGTTCAATTTCTAGTCCTTGGAGGAATGTCCATATTGTTTCCTAAAAAGGCTGTGCCAGTCGACATTCCCACCAACAATGGATGAGTGTCCAACACGCAGCGGAAACACCATCCCTACTTTTATATTCATAGCAGCATTATTCACAACCTCTCAGTATTTGTATTGCAAACTATAGTAACCAAGAGGGAAGAGACAGACAGACAGACAGACAGACAGACAGAGACAGAGAGGGACAGAGGAATATAGAAAGTGCCTGCCATAGGGACAGGCTAGTGTGTGTGGTGGGGGACAAAACTGGGGACATTGGTGGTGGGAAATGTATATTGGTGGAGAGATGGGTGTTGGAACATTGGATGAACAGCTTTGTAACTGTATCTCATGGTGATTCAAATAAAAAACAAAAGAGAAGGAAAGAAAAGAAGAGAAAAGAGCCACAGCATATGAGCTATGTTCCATCCAGGTCCATGTCCCCTTCGAGACTGAGATGCTGTGAGAGCTGAGAGCTCACAGCTCTTTCCTTTCATATTGGCAATTGCCCCTCCCCTTCAGTAAAGCGAGGATCCTCACCTACATGGTCCTATCTGGTCTAGGAAACTTTACATTCAATGACGAGACAATTTGGGCATACAGGATCTTCCCTACAGTTTAGGACTACTGTGTGTGTGACTTATAGAGACACAAAATCTGCAGCTTTTGTTGTGACTCTGCACAGCCCAGTTACAGTTCTAGGGAAATATGACCTCAGCAGCAACCATATATGGACAGTGCAGTGTATATGTTTAGGAATGTGTGGTTAGGTAGCTTAGGTAGTAGTGCTCTGATAAAATACTACCTTTGGAATCATAATTGAGAAAAGATCTATGACAGTCAGAGACCCTTCCTGTAGAAAAGAGGCATAATTTGTACTTGTTGCAGTTGTTACCTTACTTATTTCATGCAGCAGAAATATTTTAATATTTCTTCTGGCTTTGCTCTCCGAAATCACTCCAGGCAGTATTTGAGGGGTCATATATGGTATCAGGAATCAAATTGGACTTTGCTGCATCTGTAACCCCTATATTATTTATTTGTTCACTTTGAGGTTTGAGGCTGCATTTGACACTATCCAGACACTGTTTTTGGCTCTGTACAACTTTCTATTCAGGAGACCATGTGCAGTACCAGAGATTGAACGGAGTTGCTGTATGCAAGCAAGCACCTTACCCCTCTGTCCATCTACTATGCCCTTCCTCCTGCCTCTCCCCTCCCCACTACCTCTGAATTTTGTTGCTAGTGTTTTTAAAGTAAGATAATGAAGTACTTGGCACATGGGAAGCTTCATTAAATACTAACTTTTTGTGTTATTGCCAGTAATTGCAAATAATCCAGAATGGTACACTAGTTCAGACCAATTGGTTGCAATACAGATTGCATTTAAATCATTAAATTAACTCTTGTTGAAATTGAAGCATAGTAAAAGTTGTACCACCTGCAAATTTAAATACTTCTTGTATTCCATTAGTTTTTTCTTATAAAGGATGTGAAGAAATTGGGCAAGGCTCCTAAGGGAACCTAAAGTGATTAAAGAGATGGAAAGAAAATCCTATGAGGAAAAGTTCAAGACCTTTAATTAAGATTTAAAGATTGATTTTTTAAATAGGAAAAGAATTTGAACAGGTACTCAAAGATAACTCGAAGATGGTCAACAGGCTTATAAAAATATTTATATAAACAGTAAATGATGCCAGAGAGCTGGTAAAAAGAACTCCTGTTCATTGCTGGTAGGACTGTTTCTTGGGTTAGCCTCTTAGGAAAACACTTTGGAGACTTCTCCAAAAATTAAGAATTGAGCTTCCATTTGATCCTTATTACAAGCACACAGAAACAATCCTATAAGACATATGATACCCGTGTTCATCTCTGCATTATTTACAATAGCCAAGACCTGAAAGTGCCCAGGTATCAACAGAATTGACTGGATAAATAAATTATGGCATATGTGCACAGTGGAGTACTACTTGGTTGTCAGAAATGAGATCATGCAGCTTGCTGCAACTAGGATGGAACTGGAGTGAGATGATGCATAAAGGGAGTCCTAAAGAAAAAGGCAAGTACAAGGCGATCTCACTCATACACAGGGTATAGAGAAACAAAGTAAGGAATCGGACAGTCCCTAAGGAAAACAACTCTTAGAGAAGGTCAGTAAAACTTATCGGAGGTTACTGGGAAGGGTGACAAGAATGAGGACCTTGGGATAAAGGTGGAAGAATCAAGATACTCTGGGGGGTCAGCATGATGTAGCAGCATTGTATGTATAAAACTATTGTAAACTATAGTAAAAAAAGTTAAAGGTTGAGATATAACGTGCTTTTTAATCTTAAAGTAAGTGGAGATCTTTCGTGAGAGGGTTATTAGACACTGTCTATATCTAGACAGAAACTGAATGTAAATCAAAAGAAGGAATATTGTTTCTGTGTCAAGGAAATTCTGCTTTCAGATGGACTTTTAGAATATACTTTTTAATGTAAAATTTAAAAATACAATATTCAATTCTGCATTACTTAAATGATTCCAAAAGAATTTATGAGGAACTTATTATTTTTTTTAAAAAGTACATTACATATTTATTATTAAATAGGTATCTTCATGTGATTTAATTGTATGTCTCACGGGGTATAATAAAATTTAAAAAAAAGAAAAAAAATTTAAATTAAAAAATTAGTTTATATAAAAATAAACTCTACCATCCCAGGCCATTTATTTGATCCTAATTAATTATTGAGATTTCTTAAGAATCTCAGTGTAGTTGGACTAATGTTAAAATACTCACGAATGTTTTAAGTTTAACAATAATGTTGTTAAAATACTCATGAGTCACAAGGAAGGAATCTGCCACTTTAGAGAATAAATTCTTTTCAATCAATTATTTGCTTGGAAATAAAGATCAAAAAAATGGATATGGACTAGGTTTTTAGACTAAATGTTCTCTTAAGACCTCAATGTCACAAGAGGAAGTCACTAAGACATTTCTGATAAGTATATTGAATTTTGCAATTTTTTTTCCCCATGCATGTCCTGTCAAGGAGGCAGAGACAGAATGGTACAGAGGGAAGAACACTGAACTGTGGGCAGAGGCTTGCCTCTGGCTCTGTCACAGGCACCAAATATTACATTTTTCTCTCAGAAAATTGAGTAACTGTGTCATGTCTGCATAGGTTTGATATACATTCCAGTTTTGCCTAATCTTAGTTACTCTTCACATTTTCAGTAGAAACCCAGAGGGCCTGAAGGCTCCACCCCTGAGGGTTTTGTCTTGATACCCCATACATCTCAACCCACTTGCATTATGATAGGCGTATTTCATTATTCCTGCTGAAATTATTTTCTAAAAGTCAGCAGTTTTGAGCATATGCAGATTGACAGCAGTTTTATTTATGATTCCTCCTGATCAAATGGATCCATCAATAGAAAAATGAACTTTAAAGCTATTCTTATTGATTCTAATGTCTTTGGTATTCACTCCAGTGCACTCAAGTAAAATATCTGATTTCGTTCCTTTTCTTTTTACTGTCAAGCTAGAATTCTTAAAGTGTCTCGTATCCATGAGGAAAATAATTCTTAGTTATATATTCCAAGTGTCTCTTTCTATCAACCTACTGTATTGGCTGTTATGGTTATTGAACGCAGTGTTTGACACTGTATTATCAGAAAAGACTCAGTCAGTTGAGCCCCTGACTATGCTCAGCACTGAGCATTGTGCTTATCCTTTCAAGTATTTTTCTTACATTGAATACTCCTCAAAACACTTCTCCACAAGGCTTTCTTGTGTAGCTAACAGTGTTAGATAGATTAATCTCTCTCTCTCTCTCTGTTTCTCTCTTTCTCTCTGTCTCTATGCTATACCTGGTGGTTCTCAGAACTTACTCTTGTCTTTGTATTTAAAAATCATTCCTAGAAGTGTTTAGGGGACTGTATTGGGTGCTGGGGGTTGAACGTGGGTTGGCAACTTGCAAGGCAAGTATCCTACCCTCTCTACCATTGTTCTGTCCCAGACCAGCATTTTCCAACTGTGGGCCATATATCCCCCATGTGCTCCTGCAATACTTCAAAAGAGTTGTGACTTGTCACTTGTCTTCCCATTGTTCATCAGTTTGCTCAAGTGGGCGCCAGTAAAGTCTCCATTCATTGGGAATGTGAAAAAAATCACAGGAATGGTGGAGAAGTGATATGACTAAGGACAGTCGATGAGGACAAGGAGGGCCACAGGATTGTACAAGTTTGAAAGAGTTCCACTGTCAGAAAATAGTTGAGAAACTCTGATGTAGACTGTGACTCCTCAGCCAACCTTTTTCTTATGGTCCTGTGGAGGTTGTCAGGAAGTAATGGTCATTGTGACCAATAGCCACCTAGGGCAAGAACCACACTTAAGTGATCCTCAGTGTAAATAGTAAATGTAGTATATGCATTGCAGCATGAGGAGAAATACATTTTGGAGCATGGGTGTAAAATAAAAGTGATCCTCATGTTACCTTAAGTTAGAGCACTAAGAGCCTAGCATACTTGCTTAAGATCATATGGCAGGTTTAAGCCTATTACTTTGAGTCCTAGAGCAAATCATTATTTGTTATGACATATATTTGGGGATTGGGGTTTTGAACATAGTATGGGCTCAAGGACTTACTTCTGGGTCTGTGCTCAGAGATAACTCCTGGAAGTGGTTGGGGACCCGATATAGTGCTGGGGATGAAACTGGGCTGGCCATATGCAAGGCGAGTACTCTTGCATTATCTCTCCTGTTCCTGCTATATTTTTTCAGCTCCTGTATATTTTTAATAATGGTGATAATATTGCTATTCCTTGATACACTTTTGTACATGATTTTGCTGTACTTCTGCAATGACCCTGGAGGTAATGGGTAAATTGGTTTATGTCAAACAAAAACACTGAGCTTAGGGACATGACCCAGAAACCTAATGTGAGATACTAATACAGGCCCTAAAGCATGGAGCTTTTGGCTTCTATTTTGTTGTTTCTCACATGTTACCAAAAAATGTGTTCATCAGACAGCAGGGGCATCCCCTGGGAACTTGTTAAAAATGCGAACTCTGCTAGCTGGGGACTGCAGTGGGTGCAGGGAAGTGGACACTGTGAAGGGACTGGAGTGGAACATTGTGTGCCTGAAACCAAATCATGAATAACTTTGTCATTTCATGGTACTAAATTGGAAAGAAAGGAAGAAAGGTAGAAAGGAAGGAAGGAAGGTAGGAAGGAAGGAAAGAAGGACAGAAGGAAAGAAGGAGCCTGGAAACATTAAACTAGTTATGTGGCCATTAAGTAAAAGGAAAATGGTGTAATTTTGTAATTTTTTTTTTTTTTTTTTTTGCTTTTTGGGTCACACCCGGCGATGCTCAGGGGTTACTCCTGGCTCTACACTCAGGAATTACTCCTGGCGGTGCTCGGGGGACCATATGGGATGCTGGGAATCGAACCCAGGCCAGCACAGGCCGGCCGCGTGCAAGGCAAAAGGCCCTACCCGCTGGGCTATCGCCTCCGGCCCCTAATTTTGTAATTTTATATCTCAAGGTGGTATAATAAAATATTTTTTTTAAAAATGAAAAAAAATTAACAGCTTTTAATTCTTAAGCTGTAATGGTACCAGTACCTTATCCAGTGAATATTCCCTCTAAGCCAGAATACTCTGCAAAAGAGGAAAAATGGACAGCCAACTGCCGCAAGACAGAGACTCCAGATCCACGGGTGCGCAGCTCGGCCTCATGGTGAGCGGCCCTATGGAGTTCCCGGGAAAGGCAAAAGGCTCGGCCAGTGCCTGGCCATGTCCTACATGGCTCCTAGGGCCTGGTTGCCATGCAGGTGGCCGCGCCTGCTGGACTCGGAGCAAGGATTGGGGGGCCTCCACCCAGTCCCCAGCCTCCGGGCTCAGTGGGCGTGACCCTGAGCTCCAGCCACCACAGCCAACCACCGCAAGACAGAGACTCCAGATCCATGGCTGCCCAGGCACGCGGCTAATCTTAGACGCAATGGATTTTAACACCAGGTCCTTTCAGAATCTTTCTCATTTGTACACTTCAACGATCATTCTTTTTGCATCAAACTGGAGAAATTGATATAGCATGCAGAGCCTTAGATGCAGCTGGGGGAGCTGGAATTCGGCCCTCCCTTGGCTCAGCTGACCATTGGGCCCCCAAGAGGACTGATGGGTTTTGGGTGTTGGCCCATCACCTCTGGGGGTCCTGGAAGCAGCCGGATGAGACTCACCCACCACATTAGCGGCCATTTTCGCTGTCCGGATGCTGCAGCACATTAGAACCTACCTGGGAGGGACTCTGACCTCAAGACCAGATTAACAGAGCAAAATGAGTTTGAGCCCAGGTAGGCAGCTCCCAGAAGCGGGAAACACCAGGAATTCATCAGATGGAGCTGTGATCGCCCCTTCCCCTCTCCATTTTGTCTGAGCCCAGTAGCCCCACCCAGGAGCTGCCCTGGGGTGGGGGGGGCAGCCATAGCATGCAGAGCCTCAGATGCAGCTGGGGAACTGGAACTTGGCTCTCCCCTAGCTCAGCTGCCCATGCGGCCCCAGGAGGACAGATGGGTTTTGGATGTTGACCCATCACCTCGGTGGGGTCCCAGAAGCAGACAGATGAGACTCACCCACCACATTAACCGCCATTTTCTTTCTTTCTTTTTCTTTCTTTCTTTCTTTCTTTCTTTCTTTCTTTCTTTCTTTCTTTCTTTCTTTCTTTCTTTCTTTCTTTCTTTCTTTCTTTCTTTCTTTCTTTCTTTCTTTTTTTTTTTTTTTTTTTGCTTTTTGGGTCACACCCGGCAATGCTAAGGGGTTTCTCCTGGCTCTGCACTCAGGAATTACTCCTGGCGGTGCTCAGGGGACAATATGGGATGCCAGGGATCGAACCCAGGCCGGCTTAGCCGGCCGCGTGCAAGGCAAACGCCCTACCCGCTGGGCTATCGCTCCGGCCCCAACCGCCATTTTCAATGGTCCGGACACTGACCATGATCCCCTAAATTGCGCTGGCCGCTTGTGGCCATGCGGTCCGTCAAACTAGTGGAAACAGTTATGTCCTTTAATGTACTGCATTCTACAATGTGTAGGAAAGGTAGGTGGGAGGGAGAGATAGAGAACAGAGAAAAGATATACAGAACCCGCCAAGTAGTTGGGGTGCAGGAGGGGAGGGAGGAGGGAACATTGGTGATGGGAGATGGGTTCGGGTGGAGGGGATGGGTGTTGGAACACTGTAGAACCAAAACTTGAGCATGATCATATTGCAATTGTATGTCTAAAAATGGTGTAATAATTAAAAAAAAATAAAAAGTGGGGAAAAAAAAGGAAAAGGAAAATGCAGACTCTGTGGCCCCACCTTAAGACTGCTAATAGAACCTGCATTTTAACCAGATGCCCAGGGATTCATAGATAATTTCAAGTTGGAGAAGTACTGTAATTTAAGGACAGTTTTGCCTTTGAGGTACAGACATGAAAAGGTTTTATTTCTACTCTGTTCTGTCATTAGATCTCCTTTGTCAAGTCTCCTCTGAAGGGGTCTCTAGCAGATCTGGTAGATTTTTAGTTATTTCCCAGTTTTTGAAAGTTTAACAGTCTAGCCTACCTTTAAACTTCAATAGTCTACTGATATGTCAAAGCAGAAAGCTGTACACATAAGTTACATGGTGCTAAAGCCAGTGTTAATCAAACAAACTGCAATAATAAAACATTTCAAACTCATGTGGAAAGAAAAGCTCCCCTATTCCTCAGTGGAGCTGTGATGGCCTTTCATAATTTATTGGCCTGGAACTGGAGAGATAATACAGGAGTTCAGTCTGTGTACTGCTGGCCCTGATTCAATCCCCAGCACTGCCAGGAGTAATCTCTGAGCTCCTCTGGATATGCCCCATGTACCCTCAAAACAAACAAGCAAAGAAAATGTTCATTATAGGTTCAAATAACCTGTTCATTAACTTGTCTTAAAATCAAATATACCAATTCTTAGCTCTTACTCTTAATGATGCTCTTTTTTTTTCAGAATAAGACAATCCATTGCTCCAGCCTTCTATGAAACTTAGAAGAAAAACACACACTCAGTACAAATTAAAAATTATAGTCTGTATCCATTATATTTTACCAGGTTGTTGGCCCTAGGATATTTTATATTTTTTTTTTGGCAAAAACCAAAGTTAATGAAGTATAAGACCACACTTTGTTTAAAAAAGTAATTTTCGACCCTTGTTCTTAATTTTTATTTCTCAATCTCCCTTAGTTCTGAGCCAAGATTCAGATCTATTTACCATGTGCCAAATGACTTCCCTTGGAAGTTCAAGATGTAGCTCTACATTGAAGCCCCTGGGGGTTGTATTCATTAGGGTTCCCAGGGGCTGTGTATTACCCAGTACCCGCTATGTATTATATCAAACTTCTGACTCCTTGTCTTCATCCCAGTAATGAAAGTTTCATTTTGGCTCTCCTGCTGCCTCATCCGTGTCTTGTTTGTTTTCATTTTAATGTGACAAGAAAAGGCAGCGTTTGTCTTTATTTCTAGTTAGCAGGTTTCATAAATATTCATTCCCTCTCCAACTACAGTTTTATAATTCATTATTTTTAAATGAAATCTGAAGTGAAAAATAACTTCCAATTCTCACTTTAATACATTTGCACTGTTAATCTTGATCTTGGGGGGTTTATGAGTCAGACAGGAATGACATTTGAAGGCTGTTTTCCTAGACCTAGACTACAGCATTCTGTAAAGGCACAGGCTGTGTGCAGCTAGATGTGCTGAGTTTGTGACTCAGTAGCTGAGTGTTTGGAACAGAAATAGAAAGAGTGTTTCACAGCATTCGCATGAGCATCTTGCTAGGTATCTGTATCCATAATCTCAACTTGTCTTCACAAGATTTCTGTGAGGCAGGTGTTGGTTTACCACTCTGTTAAGCCAGGAGCCACCGCATCAAAAATGTTCAAAATTTTTGTTCCAAGTCAAAGCAGGTGATGCCAGACATTAGAAAAGCATACTTCACAGTGCACTTCTGCTGGTTCTGTGGACATTTAGAGTGGGTAGTTTTGGAGAAATTACCGTTAGAGAGTGAAAATGGTTTTAACTTTGGTCCATTGAGTACAGAAAAATGTTCCTGAACCAGGGTCACTCATGTGAAATCTGCTGTTCGAGCCCTCATGAAAGCCACAGGCTCAGTGTGGCACTAGCTTAGGTGCCAGGGATGACCCAGCATTTCTCCGTGTTCCCCTGTCCCGAAAAGCATTCTTTACTAGGTAATTCTGTAAAAACTTGTCCCTCCCCCCACCCTGCCCCTACTTCAACCTTCAGGAAAGCTCCACTTCGTAAATGCCTGCCTTCCTTTCCTCTGAAGAACAGAAGTAGTTCCTATTGGTCCCAGAGACTCAGCACCACCGGGGCCAGCAGCTTCCATGACCTTCCCATGCCCTACCCCAGCCTCCCAGGCGTCCTAGAATGTCAGCAAGAAATGTACCCTCTAATTTAAGGACCGTGCCCACCGCCCAAAGTTGTCTGTTAGGCTACTAAACTGTTTCTTGATTGCTGCATAAAATTCCTTCTGTGTTTTCCTCCTTATTTACTCAGATGCCTGTTAACCACACACACCCTTTCCCCCTCACTTCACAAGCTCCATACCTGTTGGATTAGATAGGGGTGTGACTGCCCAGGAACCACATAAATCAGGTAGAGTGCGTGTAAAGACGAGCCTGAGCAACGTTTTTGCCATTATCTTAAAAATTTGCTGAAATTTAAAACACTATTTGCCTTTGGAAGCAAAATGGAAGGCCTTTTTGGAACCTCAAAACACTCACTTGTCTTTTATCTGCCAGGCAAGATGTAATTAGACTTCCTATGCAATTTACCATGTGATTCTGGATATGTGATTAAAAAAAAACAGCCAAGGGCAAGAGTATTTTTAAATAATGTTGCCTCCCCCAGTAAAATATATTCATCACAGATAATTTAGAAAATGAAGAAAAATGTGAAGAAGAGAATGAAATAATAGGAAAATGTGATTAACTTTTGATGCATATTTCTCTTTATATTCTCTCTCATGTACCTAGAGGTCTGCATAGACATAGGTATTTAACCTTTGCAAAATACATTTAGTGACATTTGTCTTTGGAGCATTAATGATAGTAGCCTTTTCATTTCTAGTTAGTTGAAATTTTAGAGTATTTAGAATGGAGTATTATAAAATAAACCAGAGTAGAATATTAAAAAATAAACAAACGACAGTATCTGAACATTCAGGAGCATTTGCAGTAGAAACAGATTTCCTAGATTCTGATCTTGGCTCTGCTAGCCTGGAACCTTGGGCAAATTATTTAATATTTCAGTGCCTTAGCCTTTCCCATACATAAATTTGGAAGGAAAGATACTATATAATCCACAGGGCTATTATTAAATTAAACAGCAAGGTATTAGTTATTGTTATTTTAAAATTAATATAGCAATAAAAAGCAAAAGGATTCAAAGGAACACAACCAACATGGGTAATATTATCTTGCTGTATTTCATTTTTGCTTCCTTCTGGAGGTCAGTACTATTGTAAGTCATTATTTACTCATACATGTTTTGAAACTAGTATACTTAAAGTCGTACAATTTTTTTTACTTTACATTCATTATGTTTTTGAGATTTACTTGAGATTTTTTTCAATAGTAGTAATGTAAATCACTCTTGAAAAATCCGCTGGTTGTTTTAAAATAATGTCTTTCTTATGTATTCTTATTTAATTTAAAAAATTTTCTCTTGGTTTGTTTTAAAATCATTTTATTAACCAGTGTTCTTAAGAAGGCAGCAATATTTGATTTGTCATTTGAAGAAAGTTACTTTTTCATGCTATACATAAAGGTTATGAAATGTGACAGAATTTGATGACTCTAGTACCATAGTTGAGTGGAATCACAGTGTTTGTCTTTTGTGGTGTGTGGAGGACTCCCAAACTATTCCCAAGGGACTCAGGGGCCATTGAGGCAATCCTCAGAGGTCAACCAAGGTGAGTACTAGGGCCGGTGCTCATTGATGCATGCAGTGCCAGAGATCAAACTCTTGGTCTTTTGCATGCAGGTCTTTCGCACCCTGATGCCTGAGATGTCTCCCCTTGCCTTACTTAGACTTTGTCTCTACATTTTTAGGTTATTTTGGTTAGAATAATTTCCTCAAGGTTCAATCATATATTGTAGTGTGTCAGGATTTTCTTCTTTTCTGTTCCTTTGCTATTTTTTTTCTGTATGTTTCTTTTTTTTTTTACTACCATTTACTAAGAAAAAATCTGGATCATCTAGATTGATGGTACAGGCCTGAGGAGTTGGTTTGAACTCGGCCCTGGCAGTGCTCAGGGTCACCATGGCTACACCCGTTGGTGCTGAGAGTAAGGAGACTGTGCAGGGACAGGGATTGTCTTGGAGCCTTGCGCATGTTGGCTATGTGCTCTGTTCCTTGATCTTTAACTCTCTGGCCCTTGTTTTTATTTTTTTTTTAAACCGTGTCATTTGTTCTGCTTCTGGTCTTAACTATTTTGTCCAGAATATTTAGGTGTTTTGAGGGATTTCAGAATATCTGCCATACAATTGGGACTGAAAATTCTGGGCATTAAAAATGTAATAAAAAGTGTAATCACTGCCCTGGGGCCACCAGCCATTTCATGAAGAGCCTCACAAGCGGCTGGGGAAGCTGGAACTCGGCTCGCCCCTGGCCCAGCTGACTATGGGGTTCCTGGGAGGGCAGATGGGTTTTGGGAATGGGCCCATCACCTCTGAGGGTTCCCGGAAGCAGCCGGATGGGACTTGCCCACCACACTAGCCGGCACCTTCGCTGTCTGGGACGCTGGGAAACTGCCTCACGACCAGATTAACAGAGCAAAACCAGTGCGAGCCCAGGTAGGCTGCTTCCAGAAGTGGGAATCACTGGGAATTCGTCAGATAGAGTTAGGGGTTGGCCATTCCCCCTCCATTTTGTCGAGCCTGGTGATCCCGCCCAGGAGCTGCCCTGGGGCCACCAGCCATAGCATGAAGAGCCTCACAAGCAGCTGGGGAGGCTGGAACTCGGCTAGCCCCGGGCCCAGCTGACTATGGGGCCCCCAGGAGGGCAGATGGGTTTTGGGATTGGGCCCATCACCTCTGGGAGTCCCAGAAGCAGCCGGATGAGACTCGCCCATCACACTAGTCACCATTTTTGCTGTCCGGACGCTGGAAAACTGCCTCACGACAAGATTAACAGCAAGACCAGTTCGAGCCCAGGTCGCGCGTGTGCTGCCGCGGCGGTCCATTAAAATAGTGGAAACAGTAATGTCCTTTAATGCACTGCATTCCACGATGTGCAGGAAAGTTTGGTGGGAGGGAGAGATAAAAGAAGAGAGAAATGACATACAGAACCCACCAAGTAGTTGAGGTGTGGGAGGGGGGAGGGAGGTGGGGACATTGGTGATGGGAGATGGGTTTGGGTGGAGGGATGGGTGTTGGTACACTGTAGAACCAAAACTCTACATGGGCATCTTTCAATTGTATGTCTAAAATGGTGTAATAAAATTTGTGGGGAAAATTAAAAAATAAATGAATAAATAAATAAACTAAAGAAAAAAATGTAATCGGTTCTCAACAAAATTGAAAAGAGTAAATGGTAAGTAAGCAATGAGTGAGAGTGAAATTCTTGCACTGGGGTAGAGAGAAATGCAGCATAACTCTCTCAAGACAAAGCCTTTCTGACTGAGTTGCTAGGATTAGCCACAAGGTCATAAGAGAACTATGAGACTTCTTGAGATTGCTTCTAAAATGTTATCCTATTAAATATTTTTGATCTTTAGAATGGAAAATATTATTTTCCATTCTAAATTAACACTATCTAGTTTCATTTTAATTATTCCCGCAAAGGAAATTCAATATTTTCATTGAGGAATTTATAATTGGGTTTGTTGAAACTTGTCTCTGCTGTTCTTTAATTATTCTCTTCATATGTCTTCTTTTCACAAGACAGTAATCCAGGTTCCTAAGTGTGAAAGTGCTACAGCTGCTCTAGGACTATTTTGTTTTGTTTTATTCTTTTTGTTTTGGGATTACACCCTGCACTGCTCAGCACTTACTCCTGGCTCATGCTCAGCAATCACTTCTGGCAGGATTTGGGAGATCATGTGGGTTGCAGGGGATCAAACCTGACTTGGATCATGCAGGGCAAGCACTATACTGTCTTTACCGCCCTGGAATTTATTTTTTGGGGGTCCCAGCTTGGATGCTCAAGTGTTCTGTATAGAAAAACATGCTGCATGCTCCATTTGTGTCCATTGGTGTTGTTCCATTACTTGTCAACATCCTGATGGTATTACTAAAATGGTCCAGAGCTATTATTTTGTGATTCTCCCATCTCATTATTTGGAAAATATTCTTTAACTGTAGCTTTTAAGTAAGTATTGATTTCTCCCTAGAATTAAAGACATGGATTATATAGAGAAATTGAGATGGTCATTTTATCACTTCTCCAATAGTGACCTGGACAAACACCTTTTGCTTTTCTGTTTTTGAGCAACACCCTGCAGTGTTCAGTGCTTATTCCTGACTCTGTGCTCAAGGGGGATCATAGGGGGTACCAGGGATCAAACCTGTGTTACCGTGTGTAATAAGACATGTGCCTTGTGTGCTGTACCATCTCCCCCATCCCCACCACTCAACTTAAATAGGGTAGAACTGGGAGAGGTAGATAAAGAAAGTTGGAAAACAGTGTAAGGTAGATGTCCTCCAGTGTGATATTCACATAAGATTTGAAGTTCTTGGGGACGGAGCAATAGTACATTGGGTAAGGCATTTCCCTTGCACATGGTCAACCTGAGTAATACCTGAGGACAGAGCCAGGAGTAACCCCTGAGCATCTCTGGGCATGACCCAAAGAGAAAAAATATTTGCAGTTCTTGTGGCACACTGGAATTGTATCTGACCTCTCAAACAGTAGCTTCTTTAGGGGGCCAAGGAGAATTTGTGCCATACCTGGTGGTATTCAGGGCTTACTCCTCTATACCTGGTGATGAACAGGGGACTATAACATGTTGCTGGATTGAATCATAGCAAGACAAGTGCCTTAGCCCCATACAATCTTTCTGGCCTCAAAAATGACACCAAGTACTAGCCCACATATATCTTACACATATCAAAGATCACTGTATCACTGTATCACTGTCTTCCTGTTCATCATCGATTTGCTCGAATGGGCACCAGTAACATCTTCATATGTCCTGTCTCATGCTAGTAGAGCCCAAGGGCACCTGCTTGCTCCAGGAACATAGCTTCAAACCATTCCATCAGGTCATGGGAATGAAGTTATAATTTTTACTGGTATTTGGCATATCAAATATGACACGGGTAGCTTGCAGGCTCTACTGTGCGGGTAGCATACTCTTGTAGTCATCTCTAATCCAGCATTTATTGATGAACCGCCTTTATTTACTTTTTTATCGGTTTGTTTTGGGAACATACCCAGCTGTACTCTGGTCTCACTCCTGGTTCTGTACTCAGGGATCACTCCTGAGAGGGCTCCGAATAGTACGTAGTGCCAGGGACTGAACCCAAGTTAGCTGTGTGCAAGGCAAGCCCCGACCTGCTTGTATTCTCTCTCTGACAAATTCCTGTACCTGCTTTCTCAGAAAATGCCCAAGGACATACCACCTGAATGAGTTTATCCCTTTATTGTTTTATTTTGAACTATTCTGCTAAAGTGTTTTCAGTGACCAGTTGCAACATAATCCATGTCTACTACATAAAGTGGACTCTGAAACTTATGTCCAGTTTTTTTTTTTAAAGAGTAAAAGTAAATTGACTATGATTTTACTTTTTTAATCTGGAAAAGAAAGTTTAGGGTTTTTTTTTTGGGGGTCACACCCGGCTTTGCTCAGGAATTACTCCTGGCGGTGCTTGGGGGACCATATGGGATGCCGGGATTGAACTCAGGTCGGCCGCTGCAAGGCAAATGCCATACCCGCTGGACTATCGCTCCGGCCCAGCAAGTTTAGTTTTTATAGGGAGTAACATGTCATTTCTCTTATTGTAGCTTGTGTAAGTCTGTATAGTCTATGGCAGGTTTCTTTCAATCCTGATGGATAGCAGCAGCATGGAAAAGCCAAGAAAATCTGAGAAGACTGATATAAGCAAAATATGTTAGAGAAATGTCATTAGTATGATTTCATGTATATCTGAATTCTAAAAAGGTGTGAAGAACTAGTTATAAAAGTTGTTATATTTTAAGCCTGAAAATGTGGGTGGGCTGCTATCTTGGCTAGCTATAAAATTAAGCAGTCTTGAAACTTTAACGTGTATATAATGTGGGAAATGTATTATAGAAATAGTTACAGCAAATGTTGATTTTTTTTTTTACACGTCCTTCCTTTGGTCCTACTTTGGAGCACATTAAAAGAGTTGTTTATTATAATATTAAGTAAAGGGGAAATGAATGAGATATCTGTCTAAAATGTTAGGTTTTTGTTAATGTGTTAGAAATGGTATGATGCTATTATTTTTAAAGTTTCGATAATATATTTTCTTGTAGTTATTTTCAAAAATATTTTTTTATTATCACCCATGCTTATTATTTTTGGAAATGACACCATTACGGTGGAGTTGCAGAAAAGCAGGTGACTTTAAAATATACATAAAAATATGTTCTACTGTTTGACTCTCTGATTTTATTTTTGAGGATTCTTAAATGCTTGACTTTAGTGAATGAGATGCTTCATTCACTAAATGAAAAGAAATCTTCTTTGGCCAGAGAGATAATATAGTGGCTAAGGGCACTTGCCTTGCCTGTGGCCACCCCTCGCACCACATGTGGTTCTCCTAGCACTGCCAGGAGTGATCCCTGAGTGCAAAACAAGGAGTAAGCCCTGAGCACTGCCCTGTGACTAACCCCTACCCACCATCCCCAGCCAAGAAAGAAAGCAAATCCTTCAAATTCCAAAACGTTCTTTAAACCTTTGGAAAACACTGACTCAAGGTTGTGTTGTCTCATTGTAAATTTAGTCTTTCCCAGGATTATAGTGTTTTGAGTTTAAGCCGTTACATTGAATTTATTTTAGTGATCATTTCCCATCATTTGCACCACATATTTACGGCATTTTGGGATTGTTTTACATCAGAAAAATAATGGTACTTTGTAGAGAAATGATTGAGTTCCTCACTGTGTTTAGAAAATAACTTAGTAGTCCATTCAAAATGAATGATTCTATTTCTAAATATTTTCAGTTTGAATAAATGTGGAATGTGTAATAGTACATTAATGTTGCAGAATCTTAGTTTTTACTGCTATAAAAATATCGAACATTACTAGTTTATCAAAAAAGCATTTTTACCCCAATGATGCTAATGGCTAAGTTTAATACTTGGGAAAATTACAAAGCTTCTTCAAAATTTTTTTGTTTCCAAATGCCTGGAGCATTATGATTTTAAAGGGAAAGTTTACAGGCCAGAGAGAAAGTACATGAATTACTTGCCTTGCATGTGGCTGACGCAAGGCATCAGCTGGTACCATACCTGGTCCCTTCAGCACAGCCACGGGTTACTCTTGAGCATAGAGCCAGGAACAGCCCCTGAGCACTGCCAAATAACTCCAGATCCATCCCAACTCCATCCAAAAAAAGGGTCCTGTACTTAGTGAGTCTTTATCATTTTTTTTTCTTTTTGGGTCACACCCGGCGATGCTCAGGGTTTATTCCTGGCTCTTTGCTCAACAATTACTCCTGGTGGTTCTTGGGAGACCATATGGGATGCCGGGGATTGAACCCTGGTCGGCCACGTGCAAGGCAAACGCCTTACCCTCTGTGCTATCGCTCCAGCCTGTGAGTCTTTATCTTAAAAGCTACCAGCAAACAACTATTTTGATATAATAAAGTAAATTAATTGATGTGGGAAAATAAAGATACATAGTTCATTTAAAAAACATTTTGAGTTAGTCTCAATAGTGTTTTTATTCTCCAGACTTCCAAATTTACTAGAAGATGGACAGTGCAGTTCAGGAAAGGAAGCAAACCCTGCATGCAAACCCTGTTTTGTGAACTAAACATCTATTTATGAACAAATGATATTTGAAGAGGAGAAAAGTAATGCAAATGGTATTAGCTTATTTACCTATAGGAGTAGAATTGGATGAAGTCAGTTTTAAATTTTGCTCATCTCCCGCCTCCCTCCCTTCTTTTTGTTATCATTGTGACAACTTAGGCTCACCAGCTTAGTTGTGGTGCTCACACACACACATATACACTTGGGCACAGTGTGCCAGAGAATCGAGCCTTTTGTTGTAACTCCAGCGACCACATATAGTAGTCTGCTGGCATGCTTTGGCAGCAGACCCCAGTCCTGGCCTCACTCCACATGCCAATGCATGACTGGAGTCATGTGCTAATGACTGGAGTCATGTGCCATGTGACTCCGGTCATGCATTGGCATGTGGAGTGAGGCCAGGGATCAAACTTTGTGACTTGTACAGAGAGCAGGCTCGCTATTAGTAAGAAGACATGTCCTTGGGCCCAAAGTTTTAATAATTTTTAAAGAAAAATGCTTTTAAAAACTTGTTTGGAATTCTCTGCCTTAGAATACTAAAACATTTAAAAAAATGCATTAAGTCAGCCTGTTTAATATTTTGATAAGATTACTAATAAATTATCAAGAATTGTAGACTTATGTTACAGAACTAATTTGTTTGTGGGCTCATAAGTTTATAAATTTAGTCTTTCAATTCATAACCATTAATTATGAATATTAGCTTGTTCAGATCACTGAAAATAATTAGAATAGGCATACACAGCCTGTTGGATTTAACATGATTTACATTTTAAGTGTGTTATTAATTCATTTAAGAAAAAGTTATATTCTCTCTACCAGTGATTTTCTTTTTTTTTTAGCATTTTGAATTTTTTATTTTTACAATTACAAAGATATACAATTAAAAAGTTCATATTTGGGTTTTGGTCATACAGTGTTCCAGCACCCATCCCGCCACCAGTACCCATCTCCCACCACCAACGTCCCCGTTCCCTCCCCCCCCCCCAGCCCTCCTCCATGGCAGGTTCTTTGTTTCTTTTCCCTTTCTCTCCCTTTCTCTTTTCCTTCCCTTCCAGACTATGGATTACAGAACATACATTAAAGATTGTCATGTGTATCTTTTTGCCTCTATTTAATGCTCAGTACTAGGTTGGCATTAGTACCCTAAACAATTGTTAGCACACTGTTCCATTTTCTGTCTTACCTAGCCTCTGACTCCCACACGTTTGTGATAATTTCCACCTTTGACAAGACCTCCTGATACATGTTTCACTTGACCTTGGATATTGGTATCATAATATGCACATATATTTATGTTATGCAAATAAATGCAGTCATTCTGTATCTGTCTCTCTCCTTCTGGCTAATTTTGCTCAACATAATCTTCTCCATGTCCATCCATTTATAGGCAAATTTTATAACTTCATTTTTCCTAATAGCTGCATAGTATTCCATTGTGTAGATGTACCAAAGCTTCTTTATCCAGTCATCGATTTTCGGGCACTCTGGTTGCTTCCAGATTCTGGCTATTGTGAATAATGCTGCTATGAACATAAAAGTAGGGATGGTGTTTCCGCATGCGTATTTTTGGTTTCCCAGAGTAGATTCCCAGGAGTGGTATGGCTGGGTCAAATGGGAGTTTAATTTCTAGTCTTTAGAGAAATGTCCATATTGTTTTCCAGAAAGGCTGTACCAGCCGGCATTCCCACCAACAATGGATGAGTGTTCCCTTTTCCCCACATCCACGCCAGCACTTGTTGTTCTTGCTCTTTTGAATATGTGCCAGTCTCTGTGGTGTAAAGTGGCATCTCATTGTTGTTTTGATTTGCATCTCTCTGATTATTAGTGATGATGAGCATTTTTTCATATGTTTTTGGCCATTCGAATTTCTTCCTTGCTGAAGTTTCTGTTCATTTCTTCTCCCCATTTTTTTGATGGGGTTGTTTGTTTTCTTCTTGTACAGTTCTACCAGTGCCTGATATATCCTGGATATTAACTCCTTATCAGATGAGTATTGGGTGAATATTCTTTCCCATTCTGTGGACTGCTTTTGTATCTTAGTCACTGTTTCTTTTGAGGTGCAGAAGCTTTTTAGTTTCATGTAGTCCCATATGTTTATCTTTTCTTCCTAGTTGCTTTGTTAGTGATGTTTCACCTTTGAAGATGCCTTTGGCTTCAATGTCGTGGAGGGTTTTTCCTATATTTTCTTCAATGTACTTTACGGATTCAAGTCTGATATTGAGATCCTAAAGATCTCTACCAGTGATTTTCAGTCATTTTACACCTGAGGACTAGTAGCAGCAGTCTGTAAAATGGCAGTTTAAAAAAATGACTCTTCTGTATCATAGTCTTATGTTTATTTGTGAAGGACCTTTAGTCTGACTTGCAAAGAATGAAATATGCAGAATGTATTTGGTATTTTTTTAATTAATATTTTATTATACCACCGTGAGATATACAATTACAAAGTTGTTCAAGTTTGGGAGTTTCGGTCACACAGTATTCCAGAATCCATCTCTCCACCAGTGCCATTTCCCACCACCAATGTCTCTGATTCCCTCCCCTCTCCCATAGCCTGCCTCTCTGGCAGGTTCTTTATCTCTTTTCTCTATTTCTCCCCCCCCTCTATTTCTCTCTTTTATTCTCTTATATATTGTGGATTGTAAAACATACACTTAGAGGTTGTCATGTGTATCTTTTTGCCTATATTTAATGCTCAGTTCAAGGTTGGGATTAGCCTTTTCTACAATTATTAGCACATTGTTCCTTCTCTGTCTTACCTAACCTCTGACTCCACACATTTGTGGTAATTTCCACCTTTGACAAGACCTCCTGATCTACGTTTCGCCTGACCTTGGATGTTGGTATCATAATATGTATATATACATTTATGTCATGCAAATAAATGCAGTCATTCTATATCTTTTTACTTCTGACTAATTCCACTCAACATGATCCTGTTCATGTCCACCGATTTATAGGCAAATTTCATAGCTTCATTTTTCCTAACAGGTGTATAGTATTCCATTGTGTAGACATACCAGAGTTTCTTTATCCAGTCATCAGTTCTCAGGCATACTGGTTATTTCCAGATTCTGGCTGTTGTGACTAGTGCTGCTATGAAAATAAAAGTGCAGACGGTGTTTCCACTGTGTGTTTTTGGCTTCCCAGGGTATATTTCCAGGAGTGGTATGGCTGGGTCAAATGGGAGCTCAATTTCTAGTCTTAGGAGGAATGTCCATATTGTTTTCCAAAAAGGCTGCACCAGATTCCCACCAACAATGGATGAGGGTCCCCTTTTCCCCGTATCCATGCCAGCACTTGTTGTTCTTACCCTTTTGGATATGTGCCAGTCTCTGTGGTGTGAGATGATATCTCATTGTTGTTTTGATTTGCATCTCTTCTATGATTAGTGATGATGGGCATATTTTCATGTGCCTTTTCGGCCTGTATTTGGTATTTTTAACATGAATTACTACTTTCTTTGTGTTTGTAAAGAATTATCCAAGTTAAGACCATAGAATTAAATAAACTCTTTTTACAGTTTTTGTATGTGTAGCATTTCCCAAACCTGTTATATTTATTCAACTGTTGAGTGGTTGGTGTTGTAGGTGGTCTGTGTATCCTTAAGTATATCAGTGTATCCTTAAGTAATGCTCCTCCAGCTTTATCACACACAAGTGTGCCTTTTGGAAAATGAACTTTTCAGAATTTTATGGTTTGTGTGATATTTACTCGGCACTTTTTCTTTCTTCTGCCCCCCCCCTCCCTCTCCCCCCAGTTTGAGGAATCTGTTCAGTGACATGTTTGTTAGATCAGCTGCCCTCGGCTCAGCAGTGAACACAAAGTCATGCAAACAGATGGAGAAATTCAATTTTCAGCTAGGAAAAGGCTCCTTAGCAACATCTGAGTGAAATATATGTCTGGTCACATTTACCGTTGCTAACAAACCAAACACTCACATGTGTGACCTGAAGAGGGGCATGGAAAGTACACGCTGCTCCTCTGTGCCTTCGGCATCATCCCATCTCAGTTAAGAGTATTTTTTACTGTATTTCAGAAATGCTATGTGTGTTGTGTACTTAGCAAGTCAATGACTTTGACAAGAATTAATAAACTTCCCTTGGTAGGTCAATCACATTTAAAAAAATAAAGCTCTTGTAGATAGAAATTAATCTTTCAGACACCATTTTCAGGGTTTAGATTATAAATTCAGCAGCAGTGGGGGGTGTGAAAGCATGATTACATGCGTCCTCGGCTGCTGCAGGAAGAGCTGGTGCTAAATATACCACAGTGGGATCTAGGCAGAACATCAAAAACCTGGGGAGGATCATGATAAAAATAAAAATCCTGCTAAGCCCTCCCTCTCTGGAAGAGAGTCAGCTTCAAGCTTGAATTTTGAGGACATTTTACTCCAAGTGTATAGAGTGATGATTAAAAGGCATAATAGTGATACATAGATGCGATATGATTCTGCTCTACTTCCCAAAGCATGGAAAAATGTGAACTGTGGAATATGTTGATGCTTGAGTGTTCCATATGATTGCTAGGTCTGATGTCTGATGTGTGGTTTCTGCAGTAACATTTAGAGATGGAGGGTATCTCCAGATCATCAAACCGTCTTGGATAAATGGATATTTACCTGGCACTCTGCATTTGCACCAATTTTTTTTAACTTATCAAAAAAAAATCACTTAAAATGTCTTTCTTTTATATATTTCGTGATTGGGAAAAGATGAGAATCTTTTCATAGAGAAGGAAAGAAAATTGAAATTAGAATTTATTGACATTTGATGTTTTTGAAAAACATTTGAGTATAAAAAAAATCCAACAAATTCTTCAGCTTATGAAATATCTGCCCCAATTATCAGATTCCAACATAGATAATTCAGTCACAGCAACTTTTTTTTTCAGTCACAGCAAACTTTGACGAGAAATGTATTATCTGAGAACTTGAGAGATGTAACGTGAAATGTAATGGGTTAAAACTGACCTTGGAATGAGTCAGCCCATTTTAAATCTAATTGCCTTGATTTGTTTGAAAACCCAGGTTAATATCCACCTGCCAGATCCTGTCATTTTCCAGGGAGTTCTGATGTATTTTCCTTGAAAATGGCAACCAATTTCTGGTCACTGGTGTATTCATAGCCTTAGTGTGGCATCATTTCCTTTTTTTTCCTTTTAAATAATGATTTATTTTAAACACCGTGATTTACAAAGTACAAACTTTTTTTACAATACAGTTGCTGGAAAGATTCATCATTCAGCATCAGTACTGCCACCGGCGTGCCCACCCCCCCACCAGAGACCCGCATTTCCCTCCCACTCTCCATCTCCTCCCGACGCCTGCTCACTTAGCCAGCATCAATTATGTTGATCCTTACAGCTCATATGAGGGGCAGTAATGATAAGGTCATGATTTTTTTTCCTAGGTTGATGTGTGGGGTCTGGCCAGTTTCTGTTCTTGGATTCACTTTCTGGATTTTCAGAATACAGTGGTTTTCTTCTGACAATCCCAGACACACCATCACTACAGCTACTGACAACACCTTTTCCCATTTTTTCTCAATGTCTATTTGAGCTTTTCCTATTCACATACTGAATAATCCATCTATATTGGTTGTTGGAGCTGCCTCTCTAAATACGAGTCGATGAACCTGATGTTAGACAAAAGTCAATGGAGATCCTAAAATCTCCATTGTGCCATCTGAGTCCCCTGTATAGGAAATTACCGAGGTGGTCGCCCAGACCACACTTCGTGCCCACACACTTCATTTCTAGAAAATGTGATGGGATACCAGTTAGATGAATATACTAGGTTTTGAGATAACGTGTGGGTGCTCTGCGCCTGCCTGTCATGGGTGGTACATGGCACTCAGTCAAGCTGTGGAGTTTGAACCTTAAAAGTGGCTGCGGTTGGATGCATGAGGTTTTTCCAGCCTCTGAGGGTCTGGGCTGGGGGTAGGGAGAACCTGAATCTGCCCTCCTTCCAGGACACCTCATTTGCTTAGCACAAGCTGAGAAGGCAGCAGCTCAGCCCTATGTGTCTTGCTGTTTCCCAGCTGGCTGCTGTTCTGGGCGGACCCACCAGGCCTTGTTGGAGGTCATTGATTTGGGGGAGGGTGCCATAGCTTTAGCTCCCAGGAAACCTGGTGGGTTCGATCAGGTTGTGCATGCCTGGGCTTAAACTCCCACTATTCTGTTGGGGGTGGCTCTGCTGAGCTGTGGAGTCCGAACCTTGAAAATGGCTGCAGTTGTGATGCATGAGGTTTCCCAGCCTCTAAGGGTCTGGGTAGTGTGACATCATTTCTGACTTTATCAACTGATAGAGACAGGAAATAAATTGGGGGGGCAGAGAGACAGTACAGTAGATAGTGCTCTTGGCTTGCACACAGCTGGTTCTGGTTTGATCCTGGCAACCTACATGGTCCCCCAAACATCACCAGAAATGATCCCTTAGCACAGAGTCAGAAGTAATCCTGAGCTCAGGTGGGTATACCACCACCACCAAAAAAGTGGGTTTTTAAAAATTACACAACAACCCATGTCATGCAAATACTTATTAATATTCCTATATGCTACTGTGTGTATCTCTGGTGAACTAAAACTGAATTCACACTAAATATCCCACAGAATCATTCTAGTTTTCTCCCTTGCTTACCTGCAAACTTCCTCCAATAGTAGAAAACCTAGGTCATACTGTTCAAGGCAAGTTTACTGAATTGTCCAGTTCTATTATATATGTAATAAATATAAACATTGCTGTGACTGGAGAGATTATAAAGCACATGCCTTGAATGCAGCCAACCTTGGTACCATAGGCTGTGGTCCGAACATTGCCAGGTCCAGCACTAGAGGCCCTTGAGAACTGCATGTTGTGACCCTGTACCTCAAACACTTCTAGGTGGCCTGGGTAATCCCTGGCACCACTGAGCAGCATGGTATCCTGGAGACCTCAAATAACCACCAGCCTAGTTATCCAAGAATAACTGAGAGTGGACCACCAGGCCCCTGGAGTACCACTTTGTGGAGAGGTCAACTCTCACCATAAGAGAGTATAAGAATCGTTAACACATATTCCCATGCAATATGACATTAATCAGTATGGCATCTTTGGCTTTAAGTTGTTCAGACCCCACCCCCGCATTTTCAAAGGTGCTTTTGGTTAGCACCTTGTTTTCTCACTTCAGTTTCATTTGTGATACAGTTAAATTGTTTTGTCATGTTCTGCATTTCATCCTTGACTTTCTTTTCTCTCCTAAATTTTTTTATGCTTTGAAAATGTTGAATCACTCTTTGAAAGCCAAATGGGTTTTTGAGAAATGTGTAATGTCATGTACTTTATGCACAATTATAGTACACAATTATAGTATCATACAGAGCAGTTTCACTACCCTCAAAAATTTTTTCTTCCTATAATTATTAAATCCTCTCTTCCATCCTCCTACACACTTAGAAATTCATTGATATTTTTAATATGCTTCTAGTTTTGCTTTAGAGAATGTTCTATCATTGGGATATATATGTATATATGTGAATGTATATCCTTATCACATGACTGTGCACTTAGCAGTGTCATTTACTGTTTTATTTACTTATAATGTATCTTTTGCAAATTTATAGTTCATTTGTATTATTCCTGAATAAAATTCCATTTTATGGAATTTGTTTATCCTTTCATATTGAAGTATATGTTAGTTGCTTCCAGTCTTTGGCAGTTTGGGACAAGTCTGCTATAAACTTTTGAATGCAGATTTTATCTTGACCTGCTCTCAGTGCAGTTGAATGAACACCTAAGAGATGATTTTGAATCTCAGTATGACTAGATTTAGTTTTATTTAAAAAACCTGCAGGCTGTCCTACAAAGTGCATGTATCATTTTGTTTTGTTTTTGTTTTGGGGCCACACCTGGCAGTGATCAGGGGTAACTCCTGGCTGTGCATTCATGAATCATTCCTGGTGGGCTCAGGGGACCATATAGGATGCCTGGAATTAAGCCCGAGTCAACTGCATGCAAGGCAAGCTCTGTACTGTCTCTCCAGTATGGATGTATTATTTTGCATTGCCATTAGAGTCTGTTGTTCTTCATCCTCACCAACACTTGGGATTGGCAATGTTTTAGATTTGAATCATTTTAATAGGGATATAAGGCATATCATTGTGGTTTTAATTAGCAGTCTACAATAACAAAAAAGTGCATCTTTTCACATCCCTATTTTTCCATGCGTGTTTTATTTGAGACAATTCCTTTTTAAAACAATTTGTTGGTATCATAATATGTACATATATGCACTGGTGGAGGGACGGGTGCTGAAACACTGTATGACCAAAATCCAAACATGAACTTTTTAATTGTATATCTTTTTATTTGTATATCTCACGGTGGTATAATAAAATACTTAAAAAAAAAAACAATTTGTTGGTTTTGAGGCCATGGTGCTGGCACAGTGGGTAGAATTTTTGTCTTGCACACGGCCGACTCTGGTTCTGTCCCCGTCATCTCATATGGTCCCCGAGTACCACCAGGAGTAATTCCTGAGTGAAGAGCCAGGAATAACCCCCAAGTGTAGCTGGGTATGACCCCCCACAAAATAGGCAGAAAGAAAAAATTGTCGATTGAAATTTATTTTGGTTATTTTTGTTTTAAATTTTATTTTACTCACCAACACTAGATATTTATATTGCTGTCAATGATAGTTTCATGCATATGTCATTCTAGCTGCACACCCACCACCAAAGTGGGATCTATTTCCCTCCACCATTGTCTCAGGTTGCTCCCTCAGACTTCGTCATCTCTTCATCATGATGAGCTCAGTTCTACAGATCAGTCCAAGGTTGACATGTTAAAGTTGTTTGTATATCCTCTTGAGTGTTATCAGATCGATTCATAATTTTTAAGTATATTCTCCTGTTATATGGTAAATCATTTAACTGTCTTGATTATGCCCTTGGCAATGCTAATGTTTTTGCTTTTGGTGAATTTTAATTTTTAAAATATTTTGTCACATTGTTTTTGGTGTCATATATAAGAAGCTACTTTCTTTTTTTTTTTTTTTTTTTTTTTTTTTTTGGGTCACACCTGGCGATGCTCAGGGGTTTCTCCTGGCTCTGCACTCAGGAATTACTCCTGGCAGTGCTCGGGGGACCATATGGGATGCTGGGGATCGAACCCTGGCCGGCATGGGCCGGCCGGTGCAAGGTAAACGCCCTACCCGCTGGGCTATTGCTCCGGCCCCAAGAAGCTACTTTCTAAGTTGTTGTTTGTATGTTTTTATAGTTTATATCTTACATTATGTGCAATAGTAATTGTTCACTGCCCCAGTAGCATTTGTTAAAAAAAACGACACTTTTTTCATATTTTGTTTCCATTATTTTTTTCCATTATGTCCTTGTACAACTATCATGAGTCAGTTGGGCATGTGATAAGGGTTTATTTCTGGACTATAAATTCTATTTCATTTATGTATATATCTATCTTCATATCACGTTATCTTGATTACTGAAGATTTGTAATGCATTTTACATAATCAATCCTTAAACTTTTTTTCTTTTTTTAAAAGATTGTCCTGACTGTTCTGAACCCTGGCATCTTTAAGTGATATTAGCTTTAAATAGATATTAATATGGAAAACAATATGGGCATTCCTCCGAAAACTAGATACTGAGCTCCCATTTGATCCAGCAATAGCACTCCTGGGAATATACCCGAGAGACCGAAAAACACATAGCAGAAACACTATCTGTACTTCTTTATTCATCTCTGCGCTATTCACTATAGCTAGAATCTGGAAACAACCTAAATGCCCGAGAACAGAGGACTGGCTAAAGAAACTGTGGTTCATCCTGGGAATCTACTCTGGGAAGCCAAAAATACGCAGCGGAAACACCATCCCTACTTTTATGTTCATAGCAGCATTATTCACAATAGCCAGAATCTGGAAGCAACCAGAGTGCCCGAAAATCGATGACTGGATAAAAAAAGCTTTGGTACATCTACACAATGGAATACTATGCAGCTGTTAGGAAAAATGAAGTTATAAAATTTGCCTACAAATGGACGGACATGGAGAAGATTATGTTGAGCGAAATTAGCCAGAAGGAGAGAGACAGATACAGAATGACTGCATTTATCTGCATAACATAAATATATAGGTACATATTATGATACCAATATCCAAGGTCAAGTGAAACATATATCAGGAGGTCCTGTCAAAGGTGGAAATTATCACAAACGTGTGGGATTCAGAGGCTAGGTAAGAGAAAATGGAACAGTGTGCTAACAATTGTTGAGGGTACTAATGCCAACCTAGAACTGAGCATTAAATAGAGGCAAAAGATACACATGACAACCCTTTAATGTATGTTCTGTAATCCATAGTCTGGAGGGGAAGGAAAAGAGAAAGAGAGAGAAATGGAAAGAAATCAAGAACCTGCCATGGAGCAGGGCTGGGGAGGGTGGAGGGAACCGGGGACGTTGGTGGTGGGAAATGGGCACTGGTGGCGGGATGGGTGCTGCAACACTGTATGACCAAAACCCAAATATGAACTTTTTAATTGTATATCTTTGTAATTTTAAAAATAAAAAATTAAAAAAAAAGAAACTGTGGTTCATCTACACTATGGAATACTATGCGGCTGTCAGAAAAGATGAAATTATGAAATTTACCTGCAAATGGATGGACATGGAGACTATCATGCTGAGTGAAATTAGTCAGAAGGAAAAGGACAGATATAGAATGACTGCATTCATTAATAGGACATAAATAGATACCAGTGTTTTACTAAATGTGGGAAATGGTAATGGCAGATTAAGACTCACCATTGAATATACACAAAGAGACTTAAGTGATAAAATCTAAATACCTGCAGGGCTAGCCACAATGTGTAAAATAAGAGGGAGAGAGATGCAGAGACAGAGAGAGAGACAGAGAGAGAAAGAGGAATCTGGGGTACCTGCTAGTAAGGCAGCATGGGGGTGGGCAGGAGGGGGTGGGGTACATTGGTGGTGGAAATGGGGCACTGGTGGAGGGATGGGTGCTGGTATACTGTATTACCAAGAACCAATTATGAACACCTTTGTAATTGTATGTTTCACTGTGGTATAATAAAAAATAAAAAAAATAAATAGATATTAATATTTTTAATAAGTATTTTATTATACCACCATGAGATATACAATTACAAAGATGTTCATATTTGGGTATTGGTCATACAGTGTTCCAGCACCCATCCCTCCACCAGTGCCCATCTCCCACCACCAATGTCCCCCGGTTCCCCCTCCCCAGCTCGCCTCCATGGCAGGTTCTTTAAATAGATACTAATATTTGAAATACATTTTAATTCCCTTTCTACCATTCCCTGTAGTATTAATTTGTATCTTTTTGTGGTTTATTATCCTCATACACTTATTTGGGTACCTTTCTTCAGTTAGGATATCTTTCAGATAGTTTTGAAAATATCAGCTGATTAATTATTCACAATAGCCAGAATCTGGAAGCAACCAGAGTGCCCGAAAATCGATGACTGGATAAAGAAGCTCTGGTACATCTACACAATGGAATACTATGCAGTTGTTAGGAAAAATGAAGTTATAAAATTTGCCTATAAATGGATGGACATGGAGAAGATTATGTTGAGTGAAATTAGCCAGAAGGAGAGAGACAGATACAGAATGACTGCATTTATTTGCATGGCATAAATATATATGTACATATTATGATACCAATATCCAAGGTCAAGTGAAACATATATCAGGAGGTCTTGTCAAAGGTGGAAATTATCCCAAACGTGTGGGAGTCAGAGGTTAGGTAAGACAGAAAATGGAACAGGGTGCTAATAATTGTCGAGGGTACTAGTGCCAACCTGGAACTGAGCATTAAATAGAGGCAGGGGGATACACATGACTACCTTTTAATGTATGTTCTGTAATCCATAGTCTGGAGGGGAAGGAAAAGAGAAAGAGAGAATGGGAAAGAAATAAAGAACCTGCCATGGAGGTGGGCTGGGGAAGGGGGGAGGGAACCGGGGATGTTGGTGGTGGGAGATGGGCACTGATGGAGGGATGGGTGCTGGAACACTGTATGACCAAAACCCAAACATGAACTTTTTAATTGTATATATTTTTATTTGTATATCTCACAGTGGTATAATAAAAATACTTAAAAAAAAAGAAAATGGATGGATCAAAACGGGTGGATCAAAATGGATGGATGAAAATGGATGGTGGAAAAAAAAGAAAATATCAGCTGATTAAACTTGGAATCTAGAAGAGATATTAACTAGGAGGATATATTATAGTGATCTTTGAGTTTTTCTTTTCCACTTTTTCTCCAGTGCATCAACGATTTCTGTAGCCTGGCAGATAATATAGAGTCATTTGAAAGTAATCCCTCTGTGTATTTCACCTCTCCCACTCCTTTTAAATATATTGCCAGTGTCATCCTATTTCCAGCAACTTCAAAAAATTATGTACAAAACATTTTATACATTTTAGAATAGTGGTTAAGTTAAAATGTTATATTCAGTGAAAGGAGCTATACACTAAAGAGCACATATTATTTGTTTGAATTTTATGAAAATGAAGAACAGACAAAACTAGTCTACGGTTGAAAATTCAGGTCGTTGGTTTTCATAAAAATTGGAAAGAAAATAAAGTTGGATGGACCTGGAATAAATTTTCTAAGACGATGAAAGTGCTTTGATTGGGTCTGTTATATGGAGCAGACATTTGTTATAGCCATCTAACTAGATTTTGAAAATGTGTTTTTGAATAGAATTATACCTCCCTTTTCTAAAAGTGGAAATGAAAGGTTTTGATGGCTCAAAATGCTTTCAATGCAAACCCTTTTTTTTTTGGTTTGTTTTAATCTTATGGTAGTTTTTGTTTTGTTTTGGAGGCCACACCTGGCAGTGCTCAGAGATTAATCCCGGCAGTGCTGTCAGGACCATATGAGATTCTGGGGATCAAACTGGAGTTGTCTTATTTTGTAGTTGTCTTGTTTCCTTTGGCTCGTTATAGTTGTTTATATCTATAGTAGTAGTATATTCAGTATATTCAGTGTGCCAGACACTGTTATGAAACCCTCTTCCCACTTCAGCCTAAAAGGAAGGATTCTTATTTGCCCCATTACAATTTTTTAATGGGGCAAATAAGAATCCTTTTAAAATTAATTTTTTTAATTGATTCACCATGAGATAGACCGTTACAAAAGCTTTTCATGATTGGGTTTCAGTCATGCAGTGTTCCAACACCCATTTCTCCACAGTGCACATTTCTCAGCACCAGTTTCTCCACTTTCCTCCCATCACTCCCCAGTCTCTCTGCCCCCACTGCCTCTATGGCAGGCTCTTTTCTTCTCTCACTTTCTCTCCCTCCTTCCTGTCCACTTCCTCCTTCCCTCTCTCCTTCCCTCCCTCTCTCTTTTCTTTTGAATTTGCCCCATTTTATCACCCACAGAATATAGACTTACTTTTATTAAATGGATGGATGTATATATGGATGGATGAAAGGAAAGAAAGAAGGAACAAAGAAAGAAGGAAGGAAGGAAGGAAAAGAAGAATTAATTGGAGGACCTAAGGCAGTGGAAAATATTGAGTAGCCATCTCAGCATCTTTCAAAATTGGTAGTATCCCTGTGTCATTATTTGTAAGGTACAATGAATCTGACAAATTATGCCAGGGGAAAGGTAAAATTTTAGTGACTGTCAGCCAAGTTTGAGCTTTTAAACAGATTTCTAGGAATTTGGAAAACATGAATAATTTTTAATCAGTTATGCATAGCTTGTTAAGTCATTTCCTTCCATTATATTATATTCCTTCAATTCCAAAGGGTATTATGATGTCCTTATCTGTCTTGTGCCTCTAAACTTTGTCCTCAGGCAGTAATTCCCAACTGAGACATCTGTCTGACTCTTTGATGTACCCAGAGGCCTGGTGCTCAGTTGGTTTTGCTAATAGGGTAAACAAGCTCCTCCTGACAGGAGGGATTGACTTAAGACTTTCAGGGAGTACTGAAACTGGAGAAAGCAGTGCCCTGGCAGTTGAGCAGTGAATAGACGTGAAAGCCTGGCGCAAGCTCAAGAGTGAAAGCTGTCAGGAGGGTCAGTGCACAAGGACCACAGGAATCAGGGAGACCCTGTGGATTTAGCATCACTTAGTACCGGGAATGCTTCTGTATGGACCTTACCAAACTAAAGTCTGCATATCCCTCCTTTTCCTTCTTCTTATTCTCCCCTTCCCTCTCCCTCTCCCTCTCCCCTTCCCCTCCCTTCCCCTCCTTCTCCTCCTTCTCTTACTCCTCTTCCTCCTCACCTCCTCCTCCTCCTTCTCCCTCTTCTTCCTCCTTCTCCTCCTTTCCTCCTCCTCCTCCTTTTTCTCTTTCTCCCCTTCCCTCTCCCCTCCCCATCCTCCTCCTCTCTTTCTCCTCTTCCTCCTCCTCCTCCTCCTTCTCCTCCTTCTCCTTCTTTTCTCTCCTTTCTCTTACATATGTGTCTTGCAATGCATACATTTAGAATACACATGTATATCCTTTTACCTGTGTTCAATACTCAGTTCTAGTCTACATTTCCAACAATTTTCAGGACACGGGTCCCTTCCCTATCTTACTTAACCTCTGACTCCCACACACTTGTGGCACATTACAACCACTGACAAGTCCTCCTGGTCCATGTTTTGCCTGGTATTGGGTATTAGTATCATACTATTTTTTAAATATCCAACAAATGAATACAATCATTCTATATCTGTCCTTTTCTCTCTGGCTAATTTCACTCAGCATGATAATCTCCATGTTCATCCATTTATAGGAAAATTTTATAGCTTCATTTTTCCCTTACAGCTGCATAGTATTCTATTGTGTAGATGTACCATAGTTTCTTTATCCATTACTCTGTTCTCGGGAACTCTGGTTGTTTCCATATTCTGGCTATTAATTATTGTGACTAGTGCTGCAATGAACATAGTAGTGCAGATGTTTGAAACCCCACTTTTAAGGTTCTTTTCTATGAGTTTATGCAGTCTGTCAGGACAAGCCACTTCTTATGAGAGATTGAGGTTCCCCACTCTTTTTACCTTACATCCACTTTTCAAAGTGCTGTGATTTCTTCACAAACCAAAAGAATAAGTTCTAGTTCATTTTATTTTGCTTCATAAATAGACCATCCTTAGCAGGAAACATAACTGAGAAATCTGAAACTTGTTCAGAATTTCAGAGGACTGGTTAGGTAGGAATATTTAGCATATTTAATTTAACTGACAGAAGAGGTGAACTTCCTGGAGGCAGGAGAGAGCAGAGAAATAAGCCTCTTCCATCAATTCTTGAATTGGCTGTATATTTTCTCTAAGTCATATGAAGGAAGAAAGAATTCTCATTTACCTAAAATTTTGCCCCATTTTATGAAAGAAGTCCTTTAAAAATACTATTCTCCTGTGAAAGGATTTAAGAACAGTGAAAATCACAGAAGCGGGGCCAGAGCGAAAGAACAGTGGGTAGGACATCTGCACAGGGCTGACCTGCGTTCAATCCCTGTCATCCCACATGGGTCCCTGAGCACTGCCAGGAGTAAGTCCTGAGTGCAGAGCCAGGAGTAATTCATAAGAATTGCTGGGTGTGACCCAAAAAAAAAAAAAAAAATCAGAATTGCTTAAAAGATGCAAAAACTCTGAAGCCCAGAAAGTATACATTTACTTTATTTTTAATATTTTGAGCCCACATCTGATGGCAGACAGGGACCAGCCACTCTAACCATCATTCCTAGTGGTGCTTAGGACCAAGCATTGCTAGGGATTAAACCTCAGCCTCTTGCATGCAAAGCAGGCACTCTTTCCTTTTGAACCCTCTCTGTCTTCAGATATGCACTTCATATTTTGTTTTTTTTTCCAGTGATTTTATAGCCTTTTGTTGCACACATGGGTAAAATCACCTACAGTTTTTCTTTCTGATGAATTTACTTTGGAAACACCTTCAAGTTTTTTCATTTTTGGAACCAGAGAGATAATACAGTGAGTAGGTGCTTGTCTTGCACATGGCTAGCCTGGGTTAGCTCCCCTGTACCACTTATATTCTCCCGAGCACTGCCAGGAGTGATCCCTAAGCACGGAGCTAGAAGTAAGCCCTGAGCACAGCAAGGTTTCGGGCTCCCACCTAAAATAAAAGAGATAATAAATAAAGCTCTACCAAACTATATATGCCAAACCACAACAAAAATAAACCAACCCCCAAAGTCAACTGTGTCCATTTTACCTTGAGTGGCAACTTTTCATCTTTTTAAATAGCTGAGTACCAGTCCATTGTATGAGTGTTCCACATTATCTTTATCCAGTAATCTATCAACAGAAACATTTGATGACTTCCATATTTTTCGCTATTATAAATAATTCTACAATAAATTGGGATGGATATAACTTCCTC